>JAXGGA010015912.1:0-27920 GCA_038373865.1 Uloborus plumipes
GACTGTGACGTAAGCGCCAGTCACGTGCTCTTTTCAGCGAGAGTCCCTCCGTTCGTTTTGAGATTTTTACGGCCATTCGCTGTAAACTGGGGATAGGGCGAATGGCCATAATATTATATTCAAATTTACGGTCAACTGAGCTAAATTTACGGTTGCGTGTAATAATTACGACCATTGCCCTTTTTTCTCAATGAAGGGTGTTGCCCGTATTTTTTCACGGGCATTTCTACTTTTTTTACGGAAATTTCTAAGAGTGCAGTTCAAAAAATTTTCATCGGAGTTCAACATTTTCAGGCGGAAACTAAACTAAACAGTGTTAAAAATAAAATATACATATAAAATTTTTTTAAAAAGCACATAACAATTTAATAATGAAACATTAGTTTTGCTCAAATGGAGACCATTAAATTCAAATTTTCAGGATCATTTTCCAAATTTTGTCTTTCTGAAAACGAAGAGAAAAAAGAAGAAGAAAAAAGAGTTTCCTCGTTTCGTTCTACAGATATCTGAGTAACAGTTAAAAAGAAGACGCTTTTTTTCATATTCATTCGTGGGAAAACTTTAAAGTCATAAGCTTTACGAATGCAATGCACAGCAAAACATATGGCACTCTGGTAGGGGGGGGGAATTGAGATTGCCTCAATTGAGATTGAATCTTGGTAAGTTTAATAAAGAAGTTCATTTATTACTATAAATTATTAGGTTGAAATCACAAAGTTTGTACGAAATCTTCCTAACAACGTTTAAAAGACAAATATTCCGTAGCGTACATAGACTAAGGTGCGCCCCCCAGAAAGAGTTGTAAGTGCGCCCCCCATCCCCCCTATTAAAATGTAAAAAATATTTTCCCCGTGTAACCTTTAGTGCTATTTTTCTGAATCGGACGCCCTCAAACCTCTTGCTCCCCCCCGCACCGCGGGGGTTGCGGGGGCGCTATGTACGCCATTGCAAATATTCACAAAAAAAAAAATGTCCCAGGATATTTTTTCCCAGGAAAATGTCTCGAAAAAAATAACCAGATTTCTGTCGATGAAGTCTAGACTCCCTCATATTTCTTAACATATGCTCTTGTCAAGTGAGATTTTATTATAAAGTATTGCCGCGTAAGAAGATCCTATTGGGTCCTTTGCGGTGCAGTTTTGCTGACCCACCTGATTTATGGAGTCTGTAAAAACAAGAATTTTCTTCAAATACCAGCTACCCAATTTTAGAAAGAATGTGTCGCTAAAGAAGAAAAGTTCAGGAGGTTGGTGCGGCATGAGCTTTCCGCACTACCATCGGCTCTCTCTATTTAACAAACCTACACCAATCGCTAAAACATCCACCAATAAATCTCTCCTCGACGCACAATCTACATTATCTGCAATAACTAGCAAAAACCAGGGTCAAATGCTTTTGGTGAAGGAGCATAAATTTTGTGCCACTGTCGGTAAACACTGTGGAAGATCATCTTACGCAGTTTTTTGATCCTAACAGTCTTTCGTCTAGGTCTGACCTTCGGCTTTCGGTGCTGGGGGAAGAGATTGAGGGGTCGATGGAATGTCGTAACGGGCCATTTAAAGTGACAAATGCATGTCGGATTTCAATGTTGCAGAAAGGTTTAACAAGGATCCTCGAGACAATCTTTGGAAAGTTATGATTTTGTTGAAAACTTAAAGAAGATATTTTCCACTGAAGGATAGTCAGCGTTGACCTGTTTTGCTGAAGGTTTAAGTTGTTAGTCGATATAGTGACACAAATTTGAAAATTACAACGTATTTTCAAGTATTTAGGAACGATGTGATATTAGTAAGTGAACCCATCACTGAATCGAAGAAACTTTTAAACCCTTTATACAACTATTCACACTTTTTTTAATGAAGCAATGAGTACCTACCTCATAATTTCCTTTTAAGAAAATATGTGTAAGATTTTGCAGTACTATTATATTCTAATACTGCATTTCTGTGGCCAATGAAACCAGTTAAATAATGTAAAAATTTCAAATGTATTATAAATATATGCTCCTTTAAATATTTATACATATTTGAAAGGTGAAAAAAAGGTGGTTAAATTTCTATTAAATTTCTGAGAACGTGCGGACAGAATCAAAAACTATCTTCTTTTTAATGAAGCAATAGTTACGTTCCTAATAAATTCCTCTTTAAAAAGTGTTGTATAAGATTTTAACATTATGTTCTGATACTGTATTTCTATGAATAATGAAATTAGTTACATTTTTCTTTAAATGTAATAATTAAATGTAAAAATATCTGCTCTTTCAAAATATTTGCACATATTCGAAAAGTGAAAAAAATGATTAAATTTCTATTAAATCTTTAAGAACCTGCTGACAAAATCAAAGACAAAATCTTCTTTTTAATGTAGCCATAGTTACATCACATGCCTAATAATTTCCTCTTAAGAAAGTTTTATGAGGGATTTTGCAACATTATGGTCTAATACTGCATTTCTGCGGATAATGAAACTAATTTCATTTTCCTTCAAATGATATGTACAATTCTAAGTTCCTCCAAATATTTGTAAGCATCCGAGAAGTGAGAAAGGTGATTAAATTTCTATTAATTTTCTAAGAACGTGATGACAGAATCAAAGACAATATCCTCTCTTTAATGATGCAATAGTTACTTGCCTAATAATTTCCTTCCAAGAAAGTTTTGTGTGGAATTTCGCAACGTCATATTCCACTGCATTTCTTCGGGTAATGAAACTATACAGTTTTACTGAGCCGCAATATTTCACAGCCTTTACCTTATTAGTGTCTCAAAATGAAAAGCGAAGGAAAGCGTTTTATGTCGACATAATCACGTCGGGCCGAAGGCGGCGAGTAATTACGTGTGTAATTGCCAATAATCCAGCCCCATTATTGAACAAACAGCACAAAGCGAGGGAAAAGGCAGCCTCGCTCCCAGATGTTTGGCTGAAGCTAAAAGAGTTGCCGCGCGGGAGCTTGTTTAATTAGCTCAACTTTAATTACAGCAAGTTGGCAACAGCGGCGTTAGAGCTCCAGGCCGTCATTAGCTGGTAAGCCTTTCGCGCTTAAGGTTTAATTAAGAAGCGACACGGGAGAAATTGCTTTTTCTTCCCAGATACACACAACGGGAGGACGGGGTGGGGGGGGGGAGGGAGGAAAATTATTCTTTCAGCGGACCAATCAAACAAAAGATCTCGGAATTAGCTGGTTATTAAATTTTATTGTTTTTCGATGCAGATTTTGTTGAAGCGCGTGAATATTTTTTACATATTTTTATCGATGGAAAGAAGTTATGGAGAAAGGTTTCAACACATGGATAGTAAATAAAATTTTCAACTCGCGTTAATGCATTTAAAGTACGTTAAAAGGTGCGTAATTTTCAGTCATTTGTGGAGCTCGTGTCTCTGATGATTCATTAACAAGATTTGTTTAATTTTGCATTATAATTAAGACCAAAAATTTATGAAAATACCAACGCTTTCAGTGTGGTTTTTTTCCCTAAACATTTCATTAAACAGTAAATTAGTTTTGTAATTTTCGTAGCAAATTAATTAATGCTACAGATTAATTAAGTGTTTTTTGTTTAATGATCCTTTTTAAAATGTAATTATTTGAAAACAGTGTAATCTGCAGCAGTACAGCTGATAAAATATTTATTCTTCCAATTTTTTTCTTTTGACATAGATTATTGTATGAAACAAAATTAATTATTTTTATGAATAATCATCATTATTGCAGACCATTAACTTTGAAACAAGTAATTGAAACAATACCATTAAAAGAAATTTCACTGCCATAGTATTCTCTTCACAAAAGTTGTACTCGAAAATTATTCACAGTGAGAAATTCTTGCAAAAGTTAAGCTAAAGTTATGCTAAAGAAGCAATTGGCGAAAACGAGAACTGAGCAATGAGCATTTCACTGTTTAAAAAAAAAAAAAAAGTGTAATTCTACCATTCTTAATGGGTGCAACCAGTGGCGTACTCACGGGGTGGACTGATTGGATTGCAGCACCCTCCGAAATTTTCAAAACGAATTTTTAAAATGCAAGCTAAGTTTTTTTCTAAATTTCTTTTTTTTTTTTTTTTTTGAAATCCCAAAATGCGAAAAGCTTTCAGAACAGATAATTGAGTATAGGAAAAAATCATAAGTTTTTTTTTTTTGACTTGTCTATTTTACAGTACGCCTTGTTATGTGAATGATTATATTATTATTCCATTTTGTTCATTTTTATTACAAATCAATGTTTTAGAAATGCCGATTAATGTTTTTCAGTTACCCATTTCTGTTAATTAAATTTCAGCAAATTGAATTGCAACCCCGTGTTGGGAACAATAATAAAATAAACTGCAAAATTAATATCATTAGAAAGTTCATTTGCCAAAATACTGCAAACAAGTGTATCAGCAACACCTCTTTCAATGAAGAATTTTTTTTTATTTAATTTTATAATTCTCTATGTCCATCAAAACGTTTTCTCCACGATAAGTTTAATCATAAATTACTTTTCTTAGCTACATTTCATGAAGTGCTCCCCCCCCCCCCGAAATAGTTTGTCTGCTTAAGCCACTGGGTGCAACGTTACACAATTTCTGGAGTAAGCTGAGCCGATTTTAAGAAATCTTATTTTTTGAGAAAGTTTCACTATAGCCCGCTTCAATTTCGGCTGCCATCTGCTTCAAGAAATTGGGCTACTTGCGTTTTTGGCCCTTCGTATATCCATTCCTAATACAGTAAAACCTGTGCAAGTTCACCCCTTGCGGTGCAGTACTTTGGTGGTTAACTTATAGAGGTCGGTAACGACTTTCTTTCTTACTTCGTCATTTCATGCACCATGCGTTCAATTTTAACTATTTAAGATACTTTAAACTCACTTTCATTGTTTAACATTTTTTTTTTTAAACAATAAACAAAATATTTTTGTAGATTATTTACCAATAATTTTTTTTTAAATCTTATTGTTTATGAAGAAGTACTAACTTGATATAAACCAGTGGTTCTCAACCTTTTTACAGCTACCGCCCCCTTTAGGGTTGAAAATTTTTTCAACGCCCCCTTTGCAGACGGTCATAAAAGTGGAAGAGGAGGGGCGGGGTAGTTTTATTGACCGGTTTAACTCTATAATTTTGCCCAAACAGATTGTTGAAAAATGATTATAGAATAAAAAAACTTATGCTTTTTTTTCTTTAAGGTAATTTTTAGAAAAAGCGGGCATTTTTCCCCTTCTGAAAAGCTGTGTCAGTAACAACCAAGTGCCTAGAATGGGTCCATTAAATGAGTGAACCGTTTTTAAGGTAAATAAGAACAACACGGTTTGAAATAAAAGTACGCCATTTTCAACATTTCGTTTGAAAACCAATTTTTTTTCTAAAATACACAACGTTCGAGCAGTTGCTGAACAGTCCGATCCCAAACAGTTTTGCTCTTATTTACTTGCAACTATGCAATACGCATACATATTTATTACATACGGATATAGGATTTTACTGGGGAAAGGCAATAACAAAGCCGTTCTTCTATTTTTCTCAAGAGGGACAAAAACTTGAAATTATGGCCCGTACCCCTGTCACTTTTAAAGATTATAAGTTTCAATTAAAAAAAAACACTGGTATAAGTTGAATTTACAATTCACGAGATAAGTTCACTTCAAAGAAATTCTTTAGGATTAATTTATTGCTTTGAAGGTTGGATAAGATTATAAGTATGCCTTTGGCGACATCATAGTAAAGACGGCAGTGAAATATCGGGGATATTCCCCGAAATTTGTTTTGAAAACGAAGTCTTAAAAATGCGGTTTCTTTAATTTTAGGTTTCGTGGTGTTGAGAATTAAATTCAGATTCCGCCCCCGGTGAAACATTTAAAATTGGCGTAATTTTAGACAATTTTTGGTAACATTAACTAAGGAAAAAAAGGTCTCTTATAAAAAATTTTCATAACTGAAGTTATTTTAAAATCTAAGTTTAGTAATGTTAGGGAGTCAGAGCTTCTACCAACATTCTCCGAAATTAAAGTATAAAAAACGCAAAATTTAAACTATTTTTGTTGATGACGAGGAAATTGTCAAGGTTCGGAGAGTTTTCATCGGTTTTTTTTTTTCACATTGCACCGTGAAAAATACGATTATTACCTACCTTTGAAGTTGTTAGGGGGAATGCTCTAACGACATAAAAAGTCGGTCAAGTTAGATGGCTCTCAAATTCAAGTGCTTTTGGCCAATTTTAGGCCATCCTTCATGACGTTCAAAGAAAGATCAGGGGTCGGGAGATATCCGCAGAAAACAAATTTTTAAGCTATCCATTGGTGATTTTAGAGATTAGGGTTTCCTGCCGCCCCCGCATAAAACATGTCCTCACAAGCACATTTGAAAATATACCCATCGCCCCCTTACCGCCCAAAATCTGTTCAGCGCCCCCCTGCCGCCCAAAATATGCTCACCGACCGTCAACATCGTCCCACCGCCCACCAGGGGGCGGTATCGCCCCCGTTGAGAACCACTGATATAAACAATTTCAAAAAAATCATGACCCGTCAAAAAGGACTTAAAATCTTTTCATTTAATTATTTTTATTTTTTTCACGTACATATGCAACCATGATAATCTACTTTTCAACAAAATAACTCCGTATTGAATGTTGGCGCATTTTCAGGAACTTATCATTAGCCGAATGTTTTCGATAGACACATAAACTTTTTTTTAAATTGCCGGGTTACTTTTTTGAGGCATAACTATTTATCTAATTAGAGAAATGCTGGTCTTGTATTATAGCATTCAAAATATTCCTGGAAAAGTTATGTTTCAACAATAAAAGTAAATAAATATTTTTTTATAATAATGATAATAATAAAAGAAATATTTTTATTTAAGTTTCAAAAACAGCTAAGCGGGAGACTTACAAAGGGTCTTTTTGTTACCAAAGTTGGTATACGTTTAGTAGACAAGATAAACATGTGGTTAAGATACACTGCAAAAAATAAAGGGTTGTTTTTACAGTATAATACTGGCAGTAGAGATTCCAGTTTAAAACTAAAATACACAGTAATAAACTGTAAAATTAGCAATTTTACAGTTTATTACCATAATTTTATAGTTTATTACCACAAAATAAGTTGTATTATGCTGCGAAAACAACAGTATAATACTGGCAGCAGAGGTTCCAGTATAAAACTAAAACGCACAGTAATAAAACTAAAATTAGCACTTTTACAGCTTATTGCTGTAAAGCAGCAATTTTACAGTTTATTAGTGTAAAATTAGAAATTTTAGTTTATTTCTGTAAAATTAACAATTCTTACAGTTTGTAACTATAAAATTAGCTGTGTTATACTGTCAAAACACATCTATTTTTTACAGTGCAGAGAGGTGACAAAGGTCATTCATTATACTGTCGTCCTCGCTTAAACGAATACTGCCGGTTTCAAGAAATATTATTCGATTAAGCGGGGTATTTGTTTAAGCGGGATCTTTAACATTACATCTATATGTCATGAGGAGTATTTGGTTCCGGGATGTTTTATTCGTATAAGCGAGGTTTTCGTTTATCCGTTACCCGATTAAGCGGGGACGACAGTATAAGATAGGACTAATTCTGTTCATTACAAAAGTTATCAACTTACAAGGGTGGTCAACTTTCCAGGTTTTACTGCATAGCTGCACTCAGTGGCGTGCGCAGACAAATCATTTCAGGGGGGGGGGGGCTGAGTCAAGACTCTTTGGGAGTGTGGGGGGGTGGGAGGAGAGTACCTCATGAAATGTAAATGTCTCGAATTTCTGCTTCAATGCCTATTTTTGTCGACAAAAATGCACCATTAAAAAACATTTTTTTTAATTAAAATTATTGTGAAGAAAGCGTTTTGATGAACACGCAGAAAATGATAATTTAGATTGAAAAAAAAAATTCATTGAAAGAGGTGTTGCTGAAACACCTGTTTTCAATATTTTGGCAAGTTAACGCTCTAATAATGTTAATTTTGCAGTTTATTTTACTATTGTTCCCAATACTGAGTTTCAATTCAATTTTCTGAAAGTAATTTAACAGAATTCTGTGACTGAAAACAATAATAGGCATTTCTAAAACATAGATTTGCAATTGAAATGAACATAATGAAATAATAGGATAATCATAAACATGACGCACAGTAAAATGGGTAAGTCAAAATTAAAAAAAAAATCTTTCTTTCAATTTTGTCCTTTACATAATTATCTGTTCTGAAAGCTTTTTTTCATTTGGGATTTCAAAAAAAAGGGAAATTTAGGAAAAAAAAACTTAGCTTACACTTTTAAAATTCGTTTTGAAAAACGAATTGAGGGGGCTGCAGCCCTATCAGCCCAACCCCTGAGTACGCCACTGGCTGCACTACATATGTCATTGCGTCACTATAACGGTTCATGAATGTCGTTTTGGACTTTCCGCTCTCAGATACTTTGAATGCATGAATAGCACAGCTAAACACAGTAGTAAGAGATACTTGAAATTATTGTTGAGGAATAATTATAATAATATTTTTAAATAATCATGTTTTTATTTTAAGAAAAAGAAGAACAACGAAAAAAACATTTTCCATTTTGAAAGATTGAACTTGTTTAACCATTTTTTTTTTTTTTTAACCTTTGGAAGCAGTAACACAACACTATTTGTTGCCAACACATTGAAATAAAATAACGTAATCAAAGTTTGAAAGGCGATAAATTAAATTTTCAAAAATATAAAAATTCCCTTTGAAAAATTCCCCATTTTTTAGCCTATTTTCCAGTTAAAATAAAAGAAACACGAAAAAAGCATTAAAAATGGTTTAATGCATTTTAAAAATATCGCCGTCCAAAAAGAAGATCAAAAAGGAAGAACGTAATTAAACAAATATCGAAAAATTAAAAAATTGAAAGTAGGGTTTTGAGATGGGGAAAAATGTGTGTCTGTTGGTTGGTTAGTTGTATTGATTTTATTGGCGAAAGAGCTTAGTAAGCTATACTGCGCCTGTGTCTGTTGGTCTATCCGTCGATCTTCCTGTCTGTCCCCTCCAATAACTTTTAAATAAACAGTCCGATTTGAACAAACTTTTTTTTGTTCAAAAGATCTAGGCCAAGACTCTTCATTCCCATGTTTCATTTTTTGATTTGAACAAGTTTGATTAACTCTAAAAGCGTATTTTTTAATTTTTGTAAACTATAATTTAAATTATTCTGAAGTTAAAAGTATTTATCAAGCTCATAAAAAAGAGAGTAAGGAAAACCATTAAAAATAATGGAATGAAGATGATGTCAATAAGAAAATCGCTTTCCCGAGTAGTTCAATACATTACTACAAGCGGACGGTTGTAGAATGAGAACTGAATTTTTAACTTTCAGACATCAATCGACTTTAACTTCTGTTTCGAATGTAAATTCATTTTAATACCCTCCCAGCAATTTGTAAAATATTCTGAAAAATGGAGCACACTCCTGACTCTTGAAAAATAAGATGGCTAACGTTCAACGCTTAAGCTACTGCAAACATTTTCTCATAATATATATTTAAGAAATCGATAACATTCTCCGGAATCGAAGCAAGAAATTAAATATTTTTTGCTTCTTGACTGCGCATGCTGTAACGTATCCTCCCCTCCCCCCCCCCACCCTAATCAAAAGACAAATAATACATGGAAAGACAACGGATTGTTTATTTTATTTCTATTTTATTTTCTGGAACATAAACGTGCATCGCAATAATGAACCATCAGCAGAAAATTGCAAAAACAAATTGCCAAATGCGTGGAATAATGTTTTGCTTCATTGCGTTAAAAGCGCAGAAATACTTAAATTAATCCAATTACAACACAACAGATAAATCAAAATTAAATACTCTCTCCCAACTTTTTTCGTGGAAGTCTTATACTTTCTAATGCAAACATTGCGACATCCTTCGATATTACTCTCTCTCTCTCTATCTCGCTCTGTGGAGGGAAAAAACAAATTTTTAATTAAACTTATTTACCAACTATTTCTGTTCAAAATGGTCTGCATGCTTCCTTCTTTTTTTTCCCCCATCTACCAAGCATGAAACTTACTTATATTAGGCACAAAACTTACGAAACTAAAATTATTAATTTACACGAAAAAGTAATACATAAATGAATGAAAGTCTAGTTGAATTTCGTTCATCCGGGCTTTATAATCCGAACTTTTCCAAACCCGAACACCAATGAGATATATCTGTCATTCTCGAAACCAGTACAAATCATGTCCCATACTTTTTTCTTTTTCCCTTTTTTTTTTTTTTTCACTTAATAACTTCCACCCATTTATTAATTTTTTCAACTAGTTGTGTAAGAACTAGGGTCAATAGCTTAGTACACAAGTGATTTCTGAATTTTTTAAAAATGTTTTGACTACTTTATTACGTATTAAGCTTAACAGAGTATATAACTAAGCATTTAAACAAAGTTAAGCATTACAAGTAAGAAAAACTACAAAGAAAATAATTGTTTTAAAACCGTTATTTCACTAATAGTTTTTTATTTAATTCCTAAATGTAAGTGCAACGTGGTAGACCATTCAATAAATCAAATTAAATATCAGAAAAATGAAAAAGGGACCCTAGTTTCTGAGGCTGACATGGCCTCTCGTCGGCCCTCTGTGTATCACCTTGATAAATACAAATATATACAGGTACCAAGTTTGCTTTACGGAAGTGAAAGAAAAAATATCAATGCATATTTTTTAGTTTTTAGAGCGTATCTTAGGCATCTTTAGTAATATTTTAATTATGTTTTAATATATACGCGTATAAACCAAACTCTAATGATAAATCATCTGTTTCAGAATTTCACCATTACTTTTTATTAGAAATCAAAAATTAAAAACATGACCACAAAATCGTAAATTATACACAAGACGTAATTACACAAAACCCACTCTAACTTATAAAGTTCAACGATTGAATAAATTTAACAATTTATCCCGAAGAAAAGAGAAAAGATTTAGTTCCTTTATGCATATACAGTTTTCAAAAGCTTTATCTGACGAAGCAGAAATTTGCATATTTGCGGCAGAAATATGATTTTAAATTAAACAGTAGTCCTTCTGATATAAATGTAATTAAGCTCTTATTTTACCTTATGTGTTTGTTTTTACGCTGAGTTTGCAGAAGAGCTAAAAAAGAAAAAGATCATGAAAAAAAAAGTGTTTTTTATTAGTATTCAATCCGCCTTTAAAAGAATTTTCATTAAAATTGCCTAGAAAAAAGCGTTTTCATTTGCTTTACACCAAATGATTATTTTAGATTTTCGTTTAAAATTCGTTTTTTATACCCGATAACATAATTACTCGTTGAAGAAAAATGTTTTTTTTATCGATGTTTGATTTTTTTTAAAGGAGAATTTAACCGCGCTGTACTGCAAATACTGGGATTAAGGAAACAGTTTCAAAGGAGGATAAAAAAATAACAAAGAATGAAAAAAAAAGTCTGATAAAAATTAATAAGCCCTGACTCCCTGACTTTAATTAGAAAAAATACATGCAAGATAGAAAAAAACACTCCGCTGTTTTTTTAGAAAATGACCCCAATGAAATTGCGTTGCTTACAAAGAGATTTCGCTTAAAGAAATAGGCTTTGGGATTAGGAAACAATTTCGCCTGCAATTTAATTTTCAAACAACTAAAGGCTTTTAAAACAAATTACATTTTGACTTTTGCGACTTAAAAAAAAATCTTGAAATTCATGTTTATTGTTTGATGAAGGAAAGAAAACTCATTTTTTGCGTTATAAAAGTAATTAATTATTTTTTTTTTCTTCGATATAGGTTTTAAAAGCGTAACAAGAATTTCAATTTTTTCATTGTTTTTTTTAATCTTTCGTTAAAAATAATTCAATCAATTATGTTTTTTCTTTCCTTTCTTTCCGGAAGTTAATCCATTAAGCATTAAGTGTATATTTATTTAAATGAACATTGAACGTTCGTTTAAAATTACAGCTCGATGTTTTCAATGAGTTTAATGTGGCTTATGCCACTTTCATCAGAAGTTTTTTTTCTTTTTAAAAAAGTCAAGACAAGAAAAATCAGGTGGCGCAGCTATACGTGGGAGTTTGGGTCCTAACCCTGAGCCCTCGAGTTTAATCCATATTATCAATCCTATATTTCAGTTCTTATCAAGGAAAGACTTTTGTGACCCCCCCCCCCCCCCTCCGTCTTTAGCCAGTTCCCCAACGATATGGGGAAGATGATGAATTGAAAGGGTTTTGTAATCATTAATTTTTGGGGGTCAAATATTGTTTTTTTTTTAAGTGAAACCTATTTTTTACCAATCACGAAAGTCCATATTTTACGAATAGTTTAGATTTAAAAAAAATCAATGCTCTATTTTTAAAATAAAGTTTAAAATTATAGCGTATTTCCCCAATCTACGATTATTGGCTGTCCCATGAAAGAAAATAGACATAATTTTGTTTTTAATTGCATTAAATATAACCCAATATTTATTTAATTTATTGCTAAAAATATCATTAGTAATATTAATTTGTAATTCATGAATTATTAATATTAATAACCCAACATTGTTTTTTTCCCTTTGAGATATTCTTCAATTCAAAACTGAAACCTCCGGCGCGGATACAAAAGGGTGGGAATCATATATTTTATGACTCCCCCCCCCCCCCATTTGAATGACAAAAAGTCTAAAACTGTGGCTTGGAAAGTGAAATTTGAGGGGAAAGAATGCTTCAGACCCCTTATTTTTGCTTAAAAATGACACATGATCTCCCCTCCCGAAAATGACCCCCTTTAAACACAGAAGCTCGATCCGCATTTGCCGCAACCGCATCGGCGTTTTGATTTAGAGTTTAAACATCTAATACCCCGTGTGATTTCAAAATCTAGCCTGTATACAAGAGCCGAGCAAGGTTTTTTTTCCCCTTTTTGGTCGCCCCCTGGAGTTCTCGGTTGTACACAAAACTGCCAATCATATTAAAGTAATTTATGCATGCATATAAGGACTAATGTCCGATCTGCCAATTAAGATAAATTTTGACTGCTCGATACAATATAAAACCTCTATGTTGACAGAAATTAACAAAAAAAAAAAAAAAAAAAAAAACCCTTCTAGAAACCTTAAAAAGAAACTGTCTGGTGAGGCGGGGGGGGGGGGGGAATAAAATCCTTATTTACGTAATTTACTGCCCTCCTCCCTGCGTCTCTGGTTCATATTGCATACGGATAGGAGATATGGACTAACACTAACCCCTCTTCCTCAAAAATAATATATCAATGACAAGATGATAAAGATAATAAAAATTGTAAACAACGCTAGGAAAATCAGTTTACTCCAACCTGTTTTTTAATTCGTTGTGAAATCTCCAAGAACTTGTGGTTGAAAACGCCCAAAGCGAATAAAGGAAAGCACGCATTCTTATAAAAAAATCACGAAACATAAGAAAAGAAACTAAAAATGAACCACTTTAGATTAAAAATTTACGTTCCTGTTTTTTCACACCCGAAATTGTTACATCAGAAGAAAAGATTGAATAAAACACCTCCCACACTGAACACGAGAAACATGGCATTAACAAATGATTGTCGTTGATTGATATTCAGATTGCCCGAAATAATTCCGACAGTGATGAATGAGTGGTTTTATTCTTACACATTTTATCACAACCGCAGAGGAAATACAAGGTGGCGCCACAGTGCAAGCTCGAGATAGGACCCGCCCACTTCCCCCTCAGCCAATCGCAGAGCGCGAGGGGCGCTTACCGCAGACAAATGGTTCTCACACCCTATCGTCCAATCGCGAGTCTGGTATTACCGTTTCCAATAACATTCTTAGCCACTGTAATTAGCTTATCAAAATGCCTGCCCACCATCGCGCCAAATTTGGCGCGGAACATTCACCCGGTCGCTTGAGCCGCCTGACGCAGCGTTTGTAATTGAGCGCGATGGGCTTGTCGATGGAATAAAAAAAAATAGAACAAAAACAACTGCGATAAAGGAAGTTTTCGTTGCTCCTTTCATAATTGGGGTGACCGGCGATCGTTTGCGTTGTGTCTGCTACTTTGAGTGTGGATCGTCTGTGTCGTTCTCCCGTTAATGACTGTTCGATTGAATTAATCATGGAGATTTTGGAGCATAAAAATGAAATTACGATTCAGTGAAAAGATATTTTTCGAGTGTATGTTTTTCGAATTATATTCGTTTAGTGAGAAATTAATTTTATTTAAGAAAAATTAATTGCTTGTTCAGTAAATTAAAACAGATCTTCATCACTACGAGTTTCATTTGCTTCATAATTTCACAAAAAGTTGGATTAGAAGAAGATAATTTTCAATTATGTGCTTAAAAGTTGATTCAATTTAATAGCATTCTGAGTCAAACTTCTTAAACTGATGCAAACTGGACTAGCCCAAGCACATGTGATTTTCGCATCACATGTTTTCATAGCAATCAATTAGCTGACTAGTTAGTTTCATTCTCGTAATATTAGCACCTGTCCTCGAGTGATTCTTTGATGTAAAACAAAGGTGTCACTTAAAGAACTGCCATCTCTGTTTGAGCAATTGGAAAATTTACTGTCTCATTCGTATCGGTAAACGTCATAACGATGTATGCAGATTTATGAACATAAGCCATACTGATGTTACTTATTCTCAACATATTGAAAATAGTTTAGTTCCTGAGACAAAAAGTGGCAGCTGGAACTTTTCAATAATCATCCAATAAGTATTATACTCAAGCTCAAATTTCAGAAAAGCAGCAGCAGTAAATGACACATTGAAGATAGCAGGTGAAGAGTGGAACATGTGATGCTATGTTGGCAAACTCCTTAAAAACGAAGAAGCACACTTCTTGAAGGCCATGAATCTGCTGAAAATTAACTGTTCTGCTTTTCATCCGGCACAAATCTCACACTTTGCTGGACAGTCCGAGTGATATCATTGGTAACACGAGTCCCAGCACAAACTGTGTTTCGCCGCCACCCTGGGCCACTGAGCAGGCAGTGATGATGCCTCTGGCACCGCTTCCAGTCGTTCCCGTGCCGTCCAAGCCAAAGATGGGTTTCAGCATCGACGCCCTGGTCGGCAACAGCGGCGTTCGGGAGAGCAAGTCTTCTCCCTCGCCGTCCGAGGACATGGGCCGGGGCCCCAGTCCCCCCAGGGGGGCCCAGGGCCCCGTGGCCCCGGTGCCCACTTTCCCGGCGTTCCTGGACACTCTGTGCGGCGGCCGGGCCGCCATGTACCCTCACCACCAGCACGAGCACCCCGGGGGGTACGCGGGGATACCGGCTGGGGCGTGCAACCCCCACGTGGCTCCTTTTTTCCTCGGGAGAGAAACGTACCCCCTGTACCCCTGGCTGCTAGCGAGGCATCCAAGGTTCCTGGCGCATCGGCTACCAGGTGAGCAATAATTTTAAATAATATGCTGCAAATTCCCATTATACATACTGGGAGCTTTTTAATTCAAAAAAAGTATTCCAACTGCATTAATGCAAACTAAAATGTGTTCTAGATGTAAAATGATCTGAAATGCGTTCTGAAAGTTTACCAGATGTGTCCTGTTCAGAATATTTGGTTAAGCTTAAGAACAGATTGGAAACTGATTTCAGAACATATTAGGAACACATTTGAGCACATTGCAAACTACTAGTGTAAATTGGGAACACGTTTTTAAGCAGTGGTACACTCAATGTTTTTTCCCGAGAGGGGGACTAGAAACTTTGACTGAGGGACTATGACACGTGGAGTGAGAGGCAAGATCAGTAAGTTTCAACTTCCTCCCTCCTACCAGATTAATATACATTTGTAAATCATAAAAGATTTATAGCAGCCTGATTATGCACAAAGAAAGAAGAAACATTTAATAAAGAAAACTGCAATGTATATTTATTGTCAAAAAATGAAAAGAAAATTAGGTAGGCATATCTCTGGTGTGGATAAGAGTTTCGGGGAAATGTTTTTGTAGCTACTGTATTTCAAAAGGAAATTTTGAACCACTTTGTAAAATTTCCAAAATTAAAGGCCCAAAAATGCAATTTTTGGACTATATTCTTTGGTTTGGTCAAAGGGGTTTTAACTCCTTCTGGTCCCTGGGATTTTTAAGCCCCATAGCGTTTTTCGTGGATGTACGTACCACTGTTTGAAACCCTTTAATTGCGAAAAGTGTTCCAATTGCTCAAATGCGAACTAAAATGTGTTACAAATATGCTCCGTTAAACGGAAAGTGTGCTGAAATGCTTTCTAAAAGTCTATCGGATGGTTCCTGCCCGGAATATTTGTTGAAAGAACACATTTGGAGGCTGATTTGAGATTATATTATAGGATTACATTTTGGACACACATATGAAATCATTGAATTTTTTTCATGCAAAAAAAAAAGCAAAAAAAAAAGTAAACAGATTTTTAAAACTTCCAATTGATAAAATCTGTAAGAATTTTTGCGTCATTTATAAGAGGATGATACCTACCTAAATCGAAGACCATCCATTGCCCGGTAAATTTATTGGCAAAAGCTACTGTAAAAATCAATGGATTTGGGAAAATATGGGGGTGTTAATAAGCGTGCTACAATATGTATTCTAAAAAAATTGGAAATGTGTCAGTTTACAAAAAATGTTGTCAGATGCGTGTTCAGAATGTGTACTGAACCAAGAAAAGTACTCTGAAAAGTACTTAGAAGAGTTTTGAAAAATGGTCCAAAAAGTATTCTAAAAAGGGGGCACATCTGTCCAGTGCTGGATACAGACTGCTATTTTAGGGGGTGGGGATCACGCTCACGTTGAAAACTATGGGGTTTTGTTTTCGAAAATTTTCTGAAATTGCTTGGGTGTCGATAAAAAGCATCAAATCAGTCAGGAGTAAAGCACTAAACTGGGCGTAAACGTTACTAATTAATTTCTCGAGCAATGAAAGGAAGTTGTACACTGCAAAAAATAAACTGTTGTTTTTACAGTATAATACTGGCAGCCGAGGTTCCAATTTAAAACTGTAAAATGTACAGGAATAAACTTTACAGTTTATTACGATAAAGTTAGAAATTTACAGTTTATTGCCGTAAAATTTTGCTGTATTATACTATATAAACGACAGTATAATACTTGCAGCAGAGGTTCTAGTTTAAAACTGTAAAATACATAATAACAAACTCTAAAACTAGCAAGTTTACAGTGTAGTACTGTAACATGAGCAACTTTACAGTTTATTACGGTAAAATAAGCAATTTTACAGTTCATTACTGTAAAATAAGCAACTTTTAGATTATTACAATAAAATTAGCAGTATTATACTGTGAAAACAAAATTCATTTTTTACAGAGTATTTGCAAACTTAACTGCAAAGAATAATTCATGAATTGAAACTATTACTAATAATCATTCACATTTTATTCAAAAAATGTGGGTGTTCTTGGTAGGGATGTATAATATTGTCGACGGGTTAGGGGGGCGTGGTATGACTCCCATCAATCTCCCCTTGTATCCGTCGCTGCTAGTGTCCGTGTTCGAAAAAGGTCAAAAGTGTTTTAATATTTGGATTGAGAGCGAAAATAAAATGCTACGACCAGGTAAACCAAAAGTATAAATACACTGCAAAACATGAACTTGTTTTACAGTACAATACTGGCAGCGGAGATTCCATTTTAAAACTGTAAAATGCACAGTAATTAACTGTAAAACTAGTAATTTTACAGTTTCTTACTGTAAGTTTAACAGTTTTACAGTTTATTACTGCAAAATTTAGCTGTATTACACTGTAAAAACAACAGTAGAATACTGGCAGCAGAAGTTTCAGTTTAAAACAGTAAAATTAGCATTTTTCCAGTTAATTAATGTAAAATTAGCAACTTTACAGTTTAGTACTGTAAAATTAGCAATTTTTCCAGTTTATTACCATAAAATTAGCTGTCTTATACTGTAAGAACAACATTTATTTTTACAGTGCAGATCATAGTTTGTTTTTGAAAGCAAACTTTTAAAACCTCAGAAAGAAACCGCGCTACAAAAAAAAAAAAAAAAAAAAAGTGTCAGCCCACTTGTTGGTGGTGTACATTCAATGGCTTGGTGCACTTTTTTTTTTTTTTTTTCATTTAAATCCTACAAAAATATGAAGCATAATCGGGCATTCAATAACAGGTCTCTCTGTTTTTTGTTAGTTTTTAATACTTTTTACTGAACACTACTTTTACTAATAATAATTTTTTGAAAACGAGACTTAAACTTTAGTGATCAATATCATGAATTGGCAGCAGTAGCTTTTTTTCTACAGAATTGTTAGAAAAAATAGGACAGAAGGCTATATATGATCACATGTTGAGATTGTTCATCTATATAAAATCAGGTTACCCCCCGCCCCCACACCATTTGATACTGGAGTATTCAATTAGTTATTTCTTAGTTTTCGTCATCATAAATTTTTTTTTTCGTAATCTATCATTTTGGAACATTTTAGGGGGTGGTCTATTAGAGCAGGATTTAATAGTTGAAAAATATTTGGAATGAAATCATTTTTACAATTTTTAAGACATTATCTTTCTTTAGTCGAATCTGCGAAATTTGTGTATTACATTTGTCATGCATTGAAAAATGTAATGAGATACTTTTAAATGATTAATCCTTCTCTAAAATGATCGCTCATGAAATTGTGCAACTTATTATACTTTCCAGTGATTGAATCAAAACACTCCGTTTTAGCTACTTGTGCAATATACCGCATGCGAAACAGTTTTCAGTCATAAATATAATTATGAATTGACAAATCAGAAGTGTAGGAGAAAAAATTTGGCAAAAGATGTTATTTTACGCAGAAATTGTTTTCTTGCGCAATCTAAATATAAAAATCTTAAACAAACGCAGCAATCTCAGGAAAATTTACATTTTATTTAATTCAGTTTTAAATTTAATTATAGTTTTGCTACAGCTTTCCATAGAATTTTTCACAAGAAATTTCAGCGAAATTCTCACCATGTACAAAACATGTTTGGCAGCTTTTTGCTCAAAACTAAGTTGGGAATGAAGTAAAATGACCGTAAATTTAGCTATTTTCAACATTAATGACCAACACTTCTCAAACTTAAACTTCTCAAAATCATTCTTTTTTTTTTAAACCTTTTTTTCATTTGCCTTAAAAAAGACTAATTAATCATAGCCTCTTTTAAACTAGGAAAATTGAACATTTTACCCCATAGCTGGGTATATAATTAATCTTTTGTCGCTTTTACGACAAACTTTTATGCTCATTTTGACTTAAAGTGAACGTAATAAACATAAATTGAGAAAATTAAATGCACTGCCAAAAATGAAATGTTGTTTTTCCAGTTTAGTACTGGCATCCGAGGTTCCAATTTAAAACTGTAAAATGCACAGTAATAAACTAAAATTAGCAATTTTGCAACTTCGTACTGTAAAGTTAGAAATTTTACAGTTTATTACTGTAAAATTGGCAATTTTAGTTCAGTTCTGTAAAAGTAGCAACTTTACAGTTTATTACTGCAAAATTAGCAATTTTTACAGTTTATTGCTATAAAATAAGCAGTATTATACTGTAAAAACAACATTCATGTTTTTACAGTGTGACTTTTAAAAGTCAAAGATCAACTGGAAAACAGACATATATTTGAACATTTTATGAACAATTTAATAATTGAAATTATGATTGAATACTGGCACATCCAGTATTCGGATTGCCTTACCATTTCACCTGACATCAGCGTATTCAGGATCAGTATTTCTCCTCTAATGAATGCTCAATGAGATATTGAAGGTAAACGTTTTTGAAGCTGTCGAAATTTGCCGTCCAATAGCTGTAATTAACTTTTCTTTATTGTACTGAATCAAATCAGTAACCAACTGTCTACTGTCTGAAGGAATTGTCATGATCTGACACTAGTTCTAATTTGCTGCTTTTTTTTATTATTATTATTCTCTCTCTCTCTCTCTCTCTCTCTCTTTGGAGAGGAGGGGGTACCCAAAGAATTTCAAAATTTTCTCAAGGGAGTTCAATTCTTTGTATTTAAGTGATATTTGATAACAAAAGAAAAGGGGGTCTCCCCTTTTTTTAAATTTATTTATTTATTTATTTATTTATTATTATTATTATTATTTTCTTTTTTGAAACTGGAAGTAGCTTGAGCCTATCTTTGGGAAGTAATGATTTCGGAGCTCTCCCATGGAGGTATCTAAAAACGAAATTTTAATCTATCTTTGGTTGGTAAAATTTCGAAATAGAGAAGAAATTTCTACAATATAGTATAGAAACAATAGAAATAGGGGAGGATGGAAGATTAAAAAATGTCAGGGCTTGGCAACTGCCCCAGATCTTTTTCCATTTATTTATTTAACTTTTTTTAAAGCTATTTTTGTACAGGAATACCCAGACAAAAGAACAAAGGAAAATATTCCTGAAATTATTTTCAACTGAAGTCCCAAAAAAGCCATTTCAGGCAAAGATCATCCAAGTTAGGGAGAAAGACGGCAAAGTGGCTTTCTTTCGGAAAATATTCGAAATTGAAATCCCAAGAATAGAATTTTAAAGTAAGTTTTGATGACATTAGAACGGGGAGCACGAATCAGATGCTCTACCTGAAACTTTTTTGAAACTAACTGCCTAAAACTTCGATTAAAGGCTTAGGACTTTTTTAGTCTTATTAATAGGAGACATTTGACATTTGACACCCTGAGGTCCCCCGCACCTACCGTTTGAACGGTTTATCGGTTTTGGGACCCCATGGACATTTATTAAAAACTAAACATGTTACATCTTACAAAGCATTTTTTTTTCCACAATTTTAACATACATCTATCTTAGAGCATCATACAATTACAAACTTAACATAACAAATATCTTAACAAAACAATTTTTTTAAACAAATTTAAGATATTAAAATACATATTCATTTTAAACATTGGTAAAAGAACAATTCAGAAATCGGAATTAAAAAAAAAATATTTAAAAAAAAAAAGTTAAATTCCTTGAACTACAAATATGTTATTAGAAAGGTAAATAAAAAAATACAGTTGTTTATTGGAAAAGGAGTGGGAAAAGGCATTGAGAATATTTTGGCAAGAATTTAAATTTGGGTTATATCGAATGTGAAAATTGGATATTATAGGGCAATGGAAAACATAATGTTCAGGTGTCCCAATATCCCCACAAGTACAATTTGGAGAGTCTGATAAGGAAAAACGGGAAAAATATGCAGGAAAAGGACCATGACCAGTGAAAAATATTGTTTGGACTCTATGATTGATTCTAGGATATAATTTAATGGTAGGAAAAAAATTAAAAACACGCCGACCTGTGTCAGCGTGCATCCATCGATATTGCCAATCTTCTTTTAGAAAATTTTGTAATGTGGATAATAGAGTAGATTTGGGAAAAGGTAAGCAGTCTGAATTCGAGAAAGAAGGATCTTCTGCTGCGGTGCGTGCTAAATAATCTGCTTTATCATTACCTATATTATTTGAGTGGCCCTTAACCCAATTAAGTGAGGTGGAAGGATTTGACAAAAGAAGGTTTTGAATGGAAGTGGTGATAGGGTTTTTTTTTGTAATGTATCCAAAATAGAGAGTAGAGCAGACTGCCTATCTGAAAAAATTTGTAAATTAGTTAGGTTATTATTTGAAATGTAAACTAAAGCATTTTTTATAGCATGAAGTTCCGCTTGGAAGACTGAGTTTTTAATGTGGCGGCGTGAAGACCACTCAAAAGCTATTGTGTCTCCTTCAAAATGGACGAACGCAGATGCAACACCCTTAATAGTTTTAGAGCCGTCAGTATAGATTCTATTGTGAAGAAGCAAATTCGGATCACAGTGAAGTATCACATTATAGTCAGTAATTTGAATATTTGAAGTAGTAAACCACTTAGGGCTCGGTAGTTCGTAATCTTTTGAGGAAAATGAATTTCCTTCTATTGTAAAATCTATATCCTCTATAAATAGTTTCCAAAGCCATATTTTTTTCCTAATTGTAAGATAATTTTTATTATTATTTTTGTCTTATTCGCTACCTTTAGCTGTTGCCCCCCGAGACACGGGCGATGTGGATAACTTCCGGCTAAATCTTTCACAGATCTTGCAGTACAATACAGAATTTTACTTTTTTTACTTTGCTAGAAACGAAACTTTGTTTACGAAATTTGACACCCTAGGCGCTGGCACGGCTCGCCTACCCAGGACCTGGACCTGTTTGCAATAAAATTTCATGTAATATTTAAGGGAAGTTTTTATTTTACTATAGTTTACTAAAAAAAAATTTATCACACAACAAAGTTCACCACCTGCAATTGCAGAAAATACAATTATTTGCTATTGAATAATCCCATATTTTGTGCTAATAATTCACTATTAGCACAAAATAATTCACCAACTAAGTGTAGCACTACGCAATTAAGCAGTAAATTACAACTCTTAAACCACAGCTAAGGCAGAACTACATGCAATTTTTAAATGCTAGGCTATTTTGCCCCATTTAATTGACAATTTAAGTTTCTAAATTTTGAATCAGAAAGTCTGAAATGCAGTCAGAAAAGAACAGATTTTTACTTATCAGTTCTGAGGATTTTAAAAAAGGAAGTTGTTGAGAAATGGTATTGAACACTCAGGCTATGTGTGGTGAAAATACACAGAATGACAAAAGTGTTTCATTCAATCAAAGCAATTCATTTGAATTCACTGATTAAGTAATTATTTCCCGAGACTTTTTTTCTGCTTTAACTAAATACGGCATCAACATTAGAATTCAACAGAGAAGATCAGTATTTTAATAAACTATAAAAATTGCACTAAAACAATCTCTCCAATACATTCCGATTCCATGTTAAAAACTAAATCAATTATTGATTTATTATTATAAGGTATGCTTCTAAAGAAAACGATAAACATAATCCAAACCTTCAAGCAAAATTTTGATTTAAGTGCATTCCTCTAACATTCGCCGAAACTATAGAGTGGTTATGTCATTTTTTTTTTGTTTTGTTTTTGTTTTTTTTTCCAAAAATACGCCATCCCTTTGTACATATTCAACAATGTTAAATTTAACAAATTACGGGATGACGTTTGTGAAAATGTACAAAACAACCCACATGGGTATTCAATTTGGTATATGCACAAGAAAAATAATTTTGGTTAATAATGAATTAAAATAAAAACATAATAAAAATATTTACAAAAAGGTAATGACAAATAAATATTAATAGATGAAAAAAAAATAAAGAAATAAATTAAAAAAAATAAAAGTAATTAAAGGAATGAATAAATAAAATATATAAATAACAAAAATTAAATGAAAAAAAATATATATATATATATATATATAATAAAACATTATAATTAAAGGAAAAAAAATGTAAACAAATAAATAAATAACGGAAAAAAGAACAAGAAAAAGGTGTAGTTAATAGTATTGACGTTAAGGAAAAAAATATTATCCGAAAAGAAAATGCTCGTGGTCTATTAGAAAAGAAATAAGAGCAGTAATTTTCTTTTTTGTTGCAGGAAACGAATAATAGTTCGTTAAGTTTTTCAATTGCCTGTAGAACGAAGATGGAATGAAGAAGTATGAATACAATGCTGTATGTAATGTTGAGGATTTCCAGGTGCTTTGCATCTGCAGAGACCAGTATTTCTTTGGTGGAATCTTAAAAAAAAAAAAAAAAAAAAAATTGATAGTGGCCAGTGGCCAGTAAACCCAAAAAAGTTAATGGCCACTTTGGCGTTTTTGGTAGCCACTTTGAACCAAGTTCCAAAATTGTAATCCCAAATTCACTTCATTCTGCATATAGCAAAATTACACTATGTACTTGAATATATCTTAACTAAATTACTAAATATGGAAGAAAAATGTCTAAAACAAAAATTAAACATTTTCAGAAAAAGAAAATTATTATTTTAAAATTCGAATAATAAGATATTATGTAAATAAAACAAAAACTAAACGCACCTGCATACTTGAAGTTAAAAAAATATTTCATTTAATTTGCTGATTAATCATAAATTTGGTCATGTTTGACTATTCTTTCAACAAAGTTTTATTGCAGTTTCTGAAATTATGTATTTAGATGTTTTGTACGGTAGACGGAACGATTTTCTCTTCAAATTTTACATTGGCCGCCAGTGACGATGCTAATGGCCATTTTCTTTTCCTAATCAGCACGATGCATCGGCAGTTTATATTTTGTTCAGAAAAAAAAGTAAGCCACCAGTTTGGTGACCAACATAGCATCTTGTAGTCCTAAAAAAAAAATTTTAGTCGTCACTGGCGAGTGGCGACTGCTAGTCTCTACCTTTAGCATTAGGTGTAAAATTTGCTGATGTTTCTGAAATTTATTCGGACATTGATAATTCAAATAAAATATAAAGTCTAAATTAAGCTAGAGAGATATCAAACAAAACCATATGAGCCATTATAGACTGATAATTAATTAGTTTCATGTAGTCAACTTCTTTGAAAGTTCAGTTGTCTCAATTTTTTTTTAATACATTGAAACACAAAATAACGCTGTTTCATCTAATTATTCACAATGATTGAAAATGTATTGTGAATAAGAAATTCACTGCGTCACTTGTGCAATTAAAAACAAAGAAATACATAAAGGAGGGGGGAGAGGTACGGGGGAGAAAAGAGCCCTGAAATGGAGACTCAAATTGCGGCAAGAATGTCTTCTATATTTAGAACCTGCTTGGAAACCGAGTTAAAAACTCATACTAGAATCTATATATATATATATATATATATATATATATATATATATATATATATATATATATATATATATATATATATATATATATATATATATATATATATATATATATATATATTATATATATATATATATATATATATATATATATATATATATATATATATATATATATATATATATATATATATATAAAGGATTTATGTTTATATGTTTGTTCCTTGTACAAATCCAGTTTTCGTCCGATTTTCATCAAACTTGTCACAGAGGTTCCTTGATGCACTAGAATTCACTTAGGCGAGGTTTTAAAAATTAAAAAAAAAAAAAAAAAAAAGCTCAAAAGTCAAATATTTTGTCTCAAAATGGCCATTTTCTTTCAATTTTGAATATACAGAGTAATGGAGCTAAGCCTTTAAGCATACAAATTGATAATATTTAACACATTTAAATATGAGTATTTTCCAACAAAGATGACGATTAACAATGAATTATCCATTTCCGGCTCACCTATTTCATTTTAGCATGACATAAGTTAAAAGCAATTATAATTCATGTTCTAATTACCTTGGAGCATTGGTACAGATATTGTATGTAGTAGAAAAATGAGTTTCCAACAAATATTTAATTCTGATTTTTGCGAGCATTGTTTGATCCTCCTATTAGAGGAATTATGCAAAAGACAGATTGATGCAATTTTTATATGCCCATGTGAATTGAATTCATTCAAATAATTTTTGAGAGCTATATTGTATTAATAAGCACCGGGCAACGCCGGGTAATATGCTAGTGAAAGAAAAAAAAAGTCCCAATATTATGCATAAGAAAAAATTTAATTAAAGAAAAGGGAGGGGGAGGGAGAGTTAAATCTTAATGATCAGAAATTCCTTCGATAAAAAAACAAAGTATACTATCAGAATTATGCCGTCGATAAACATACGAGAAAATCCTTGACATTTTAAAACCAACTATCGTAGCTTGGATTTCAATTATAGCATCGTTTTGTGACAGATATCAATCGCTTAGGACGTAATTCCAACCCTTTTTCGATGGCCACTTCGATCTTTGTACCGCCAAGTTGGCGGGCAGACGTAAACATGTTCACATAGTTTATTGAAACTCAATAATTTCATCTTAATTTGTATACGCCGCTTTTGAAACTGGAGGAGTGAAAAAGTGTTTTTGAAAGCTATCGCTAACTGACTTGCGCTCCAGCTTGCTCAAGCATATCAACGTTCATCTTCGAAGGAAACGGCTGCTTAACATTTTTGGCGTTTAGTTAAGCATGAATGTAAACAAAATGATCCTAAATATAGTTTAAAAAACTAAAAAATACGCTTTTAGAGTTAATTAAATCAAAAAGAAGATTTTAAAACTATCGAATATCCACTGAGTTTACAAGCTTTTATAATACATCAGCATATAATTCAGTTTATCCTTCTCCTACCTTTAGTATTAATAATAGTATTAAATATATTAGTTTTACATTTGTAAAGAACGTGAATTTTTATCTGTTATTCAGTTACATACATACAAAAAAAAAACAAAAAAAAAAACCCACATGTGAAACTGATTATTAATTAGCGTATTAAAAATTAAAAATTCATGCACAAATAAATTTTTAAGGAGATCTGAGCGGAAGTTATGCTGTAAAACTTTGACTAAAACTTTTGAGGGTAGAAAGGGGGGGGGGTTAAACTATAAAGGAAGGAAACCAATTTTAGATAATTATGAAGAAATGGTTAAAACGGATCATTTAAATGATCTTAGAACAGTTTAGTTGGATAGGAACGCATAAAATGGTAATCTGATAAACATTTTACTCATTTGTTTAGCAAAATAATAGTATTTTTAATGTTTGACTGATCTATTTATATTTACTTGAGAAATGTTGTCCATCCGTGAAAACCGCACCTAGCATTCGGGAACCGTTCCACTTAAAAAAGGGGTTGTGAATGGGAACTTACCGAAGTTTTAAATTTTACAACTTGCATTTTTTGCTATCCTTTTGATATGTTCAACAAAACTATGCATTTGAAATTAGCATCGTTCTACATTGTTTGATACGACTGAAAATGCTTCTTTTTTATTCTTCCCCTTATTGTTATCTTTCCTATCACCCTTATTTTGGTAAGATCAGAGAAGACCTGACGCATACGTAAATACGCGGAAAGTTTTACCTAAAAAAAATCAAACAATAAAAACCTTTGAAATCGAAAGAATATCGTGTTTCTTTAAAAAAGATGCGTTTTATATAAGTTTTCGCAGCAATCCATACCTTCTCTCAGGTATGGAAGGACAAAAAAAGGGGAGAAAAGAAAGCTTATTTCTTTTGTAAAAGCATTTGTGGAGAGACGATTTCACCACTTGATTCAATTCATAACCCTATGATTATAGCGGAAAAGGCAACCAGATCTATATTGCAGACTGGCTTATATTAGTTACATAAAATGCGTAGCTAGAACTTAATATTTAAGATATTTGCACAAAATTTGAATCAGTAAATTTGAAACATTCGTAAAAATCAAAGGTATTTGCCGACGTGTTGATTTTACGCCGTTTACATTTATACATCGTTTGACGACTGTTTGTTGAAAAGACGCATTAACGATGTTTTACTGCAGTTTGCAAACACTTAACTTCACTAGGTTGCAGTTTCTAAACCTAAAACAAATTCTTTTGTTATAATCTCGGTTCATGTATCGGTTCATAATTAATTAAATATTGCAATTAAAAAAAGACAAAATAGATGTTTTTCATTACACCTCCATTTCAGCCTATGGGTTCAGTTCCCCAATATGACTCTATTCAGTGTCAGCAGTTTTCTCAATTTTTTGGAAGTGTGAAAATAATTTTTAATATTGCTGGTATTTTAGATAAATGGTTTGAACGGCAATTATGTTTTAAAAATGTTTAATTGTCCAGAAATAGCAAACTTCAAAAATAAGAAGAAAAAAGGATATTTCAGCTTTATCAGGAGTTATTTTTATATTATTATTTATTCGACGCAATTAAGAGTTATTCGACGCAATTCCTCCTATTCGTACGGAGAATTGAAGAGAAATTTGTTTAAATTTGTCTCGAATTCCCTTGTTAATGTTAAGTTCTGTGAAGTATTCAAAATTGAGCGAAAAATCATTAAAATCAATGTATGAATTGTAGAAATCAGGTGCACGATTAAGAGTAAGAAAAGTAGTTTCTTTTTCGGCTACGGATATTCGTTCAAAGTTCGGGGAGGGGGTGAGGTGACAGACTGATAGACAGAAAAATACTGCCGTGCGAAGCTCAAAAG
>JAXGGA010015913.1:0-27918 GCA_038373865.1 Uloborus plumipes
CAACCTATGGTACCACTTGGTGCTCCATTTGCTACAATGTCTCTTCTCCCTTAAAGGAGCCCCATGCAACACGCAGTTTTAACTATAGTGCACAGAAGGTGCCTCTTTCTATGCACTATAGATTTAACAGTGTAGTGCAATGATGAAAAGCAGCATTAGTTTTGTAGCAATGACAAGTAAGTACCCGACAGGTACTACGATCGAACATAATTCAGAAAAATTGCTAAATAAAAGTTTCTGTATGGCATTAACTTTGCACTAGTTTTATAACAAATTTTACTTTTGTCACTTGCATTTCTTTGATTCTCGCTGTGACATATACGTTTTCCTGTCCCAGATTATTTTTCAGGCTTAATTATATAGAGCTCTAAATGAAATAGAAAGATATTATGGTTTCGATGAATATTATAAAAATTTGATTCCTGATAAATTCAGCGTCAATTGTGACATGGGTAAAAAAACCATGTCACAATTGACACAAATTGCCAAGGGCTCCACAACATAGGGACTCTGAAGGAGAGCCCAAACATAGAAAATATTCTATGAGTGGGTTTTTTCTCTTTGACAAGGAGTTCTTATCTATTTTCAAAAATTGTGGATTTATTCCCAATAAGGTATAATTCAACTTCGCAGAGATGGCGTTTGACTCCTTTTTTCAGGATTGTCCATGTTTAGGAAGGGGTGATATACGCAGATGAAAATTGAGGAATGGGATTCACAATTGTTGGGGGAATTGGAATGTTTAGAAATTCTACCTATCTTAAGGAATAGACTCGTTTTCTCATTTGATTGACACCGGCCATCTCGTCGCGGTTGAATTATATTCAAAATTGTCCTATTTATCTTGTATGTTCTTAAAAAAATAAAGGAAAAATCATTTTTCATAACGTTGATAAGAACCATTAAATAAGCAACTCAAAAAACTCTATAATAGTTGAAATTATGGAACCTCGATAAGTTGACACCCACTTAACTATTTTTGTTGTTTATTTAAACTACTTTTATATTTTTGTTGTCCTGTGGGGTGCCGAGTTACCGAGGTTCCACTCTACAGGGTGACAAGAAATAACTTGGATAAAGTTTAAACTAAATATCTGAAAATTCCACTAAATTTATTATGATATTGTGATAAGGATTCGATTTTAGAAAGCTACTAAATAGGTGTAAGTAAGTTATTTGGGATAATTATTATTACACTGAAGTGACAAAAGTCATGGGATACCTCTTAATATCGTGTCGGCCCTCCTTTTGCCCGGCGAAGTGCAACAACTCGACGTGGCATGGACTCAACAAGTCGTTGGAAGTCTTCTGCAGGAATATTGAGCCATGCTGTCTCGATAGACGTCCATAATTGTGAAAGCGTTGATGGGGCAGGATTTTGGGCACGAACAGACCTCTCGATGGTGTCCCATAAATGCTCAATGGGATTCATGTCGGGCGATCTAGGTGGCCAAATCATTCGTTGGAATTGTCCAGAATTTTCTTCAAACCAATTGCGAACAGTTGTGGCCCGGTGACATGGCGCATTGTCATCCATAAAAATCCCATCGTTGTTTGGGTACATGAAGTCCATGAATGGCTGCAAGTGATCTCCAAGTAGCTGCACATAAGCATTTCCAGTCAATGTTCGGTCCAGTCGCACTAGAGGACCAAGTCCATGCCATGAAAAAACAGCCCACACCATTACGGAGCCACCACCAGCTTGAACAGTGCCTTGCTGACAGTTTGGGTCCATGGCTTCGTGGGGTCTGCGCCACACTCGAACCCTACCATCGGCTCTTACCAGCTGAAATCGTGACTCATCGGACCAGGCCACGGTTTTCCATTCATCTAGGGACCAACCGATATGCTCACGTGCCCACGAGAGTCGCTGCAAGCGATGTCGTTCTGTCAGTAAAGGCACTCGAGTCGGTCTTCTGCTGGAATAGCCCAAGAAATCCAAATTTCTCCGCACAGTTCTAGCAGACACGTCCATTGTACGTCCCACATTGATTTCTACGGTGATTTGACGCAGTGTTGCTTGTCTGTTAGAATTTACGACTCTTTGCAGACGTCGCCGGTCTCGATCTTTAAGTGCAGGCGGTCGACCACTGCGCTGTCCATGGTGGGATGTTATGCCTGAAATTTCATACTCTCGGCACACTCTTGACACAGTGGATCTGGGAATGTTGAATTCTCTAACGATTTCCGAAATGGCATGACCCATGCGTCTAGCTCCAATTAACATTCCGCGTTCAAAGTCTGTTAATTCACGTCGTGCGGTCATCATCACGTTAAAACCTCTTCACATGAATAACTTGAACAGAAATGAAAGCTCTGTAAAAGCACTGCGCATTTATACCTGTTCTATGCGATGCTACTGCCATCTGAAAATTTGCATATTGCTATCCCATGACTTTTGTCACTTCAGTGTATGGTTAACAAACGATCTGCCATACTTGAATTACATAAGCAAGAAGTGAAAAAAATGTGAAATTGTTCAACGATTGAAAGTGGCTAAGCAGACTATTTCGTATACAATTAGAAGGTTAAAAAAACTCGGACATGATAGTGACAGGTCATGAAGAAGAAGAAAACGCGCAGTTAACACATCAAGAGGCCAGAAAGTGACCAAAAAAAGAATTTAACTAAATCCTGGGATTTCAATGAGAAAGGCTGCGAAAGGGATGAAGATCAATAGAGAAACCACTTGTTTGATGGTAAGAGTTGACTTTGATCTTCTTCCTTACAAAAAGTAAAAGATGCTCAAATGCTAACAGAAAATACCAGCACAAGACTTCGAAAGAGGAAAGAACTGTTAAAGCGGGTCGCAGATAATCGATGGCAAACGTTGGTCTTCACACATGAGAACCTGTTCTCTATTGAACAAGCTCTAAATAGCCATAATGATAGATCTTGGTCAGCAGAAGCCCCTGAAACTTTCTCAATTGTTGGCAGTGTCAACGACCCCTATTTAAAATGGTTTGGGTTGGGATATGTGCTAGTGAGAAAACACCACTTGTTTCTGTTCATCAAGGGATAGAAATTAATCAGCAAACATACCGCCAACTCATTTTGGAAGATATTCTCTTACATTGATCGCAAAAATTCTTTGAAAACCGAAGATGAACCATTCAATACGATTTTTAACCAAAGAAACTCAAGATCGATGTAAGACACATTTTCCGAACTTCATTGGAGCTCAAGAATGGCCCCCGTATTTCCCAGATTTGAGCCCCATGTATTATTCTGTTTGGTCCATCTTGGAGACAAGGGTGCGTACTAAACCTCCCAAAACTTTGGCATCCCAACCAAAATCCTTATGGAAGAAAAGGGATCAAATATCAATAAATGAGTTGCGGCCCGTAGCCGAAAATTTTGTGACACGTCTAAAGCTCTGTATTAATGTTAAAGGTAGCAACTTTAAAAACGTTTAAATATATGAGACAAAATAAGGTATTCATACTTATTTTGAACTTTGATCGCAATATTTTCATCAGCATTAAAGTTATAATGCACGATGTTCGTCCAAGTTATTTCTTGTCATCCTGTATACAGGGTGTCCACTCCTATCGTGGACCAATAGCTAATTTCTTAACCGTTAGAGATAAGCATATAGTTCATTTGGGAAAAAATCTCTAAATTACGAAAGGAATTTTGGGTCTATTCAATGTTTTTCAAAAAATCAAATTTTGAAAAAGTTACGAAATTTAAATTTTTATACAGCCCCCCAGTCATATCAATCATATTTAGTAAAACATTCTTGACACTGTAATGTTTAAAACTAAAAAAAAATCACTCTTCTACCACAAAAATTGACCGAGTTATGACGTTTTGAAAAATCAAGATTTTGAAGGATTTCGCATACGGTCCCTTCAGCGATCTCTCGATGACGTCATGAAATAATGCAAAATCTTGATTTTTCAAAACGTCATAACTCGGTCAATTTTTGTCGTAGAACAGTGATTTTTTTTTAGTTTTAAACGTTACAGTGTCAAGAATGTTTTACTAAATATGATTGATAGGATTGGAAGGCTGTATAAAAATCTAAATTTCGTAACTCTTTCAAAATTTGATTTTTTGAAAAACATTGAATAGAGCCAAAATTCCTTTCGTAATTTAGAGATTTTTTCCCAAATGAACTATATGCTTATCTCTAACGGTTAAGAAATTAGCTATTGGTCCACGATAGGAGTGGACACCCTGTATATAAAAAGAGAGAGGAATAGAGAGAATGATGCTTCTCTGCGCACGCTGGCGCATTATTTCTCTCTGCTTACTCAATTTGAGAAAGAAGTGATTAAAGGGGAGAGTTTATGTCAAGCATAAAAGTGAATTTTGTGACCGAGATCTTTTCGCTGATATGACCACTTCCAGGACAATCCGTGACACTCAATGCAGTAAAGGATGACCGGATAACAATCTTATTTAATTGAATACCCCTATAATCAGCTTTATTCCCAGAGACAATGTAAAAGATTGGCATTGAACTGTTTAACGTTCCCATATAATCAAGCATACTTTTCCTTACAACAATACATTAAAACTTAGCTGATACTTTAAAGCTTTAAAGGAGTTTGAAGAATCTTTTATGGATAAATAAATGCAAAAACTAATGATTTGAACTCCCTTGTTTTTTGTCTACATTTACGTAAACGTAAAAAATAATGAAAAAAAAAGAGCTTAATAAAAGACTTAACGCGTTATAAATATTTCGAAAAAAAAAAACAAAAGATGCTAAAAATGAATTAAATTACAAAAGGAAAAAAACTAAATAAATAATAATTAAATATTTTTAAGTGGGGTTTGAGATGGGGACTTGTGTTTGCTGATCTATCTCTCTGCCTCCCTCCCCCCCACCCCAAAAAAAATCGTAAGGAAATACTCGGATACAAAGAAATTTTGTGAACTCAGTCAGAGCACATCATACCCAGATTTTTTTTTTTTTTTTTTTTTTTACAATTTTTCGTTCAGTTTTGAATACTTCAAAATTTTAGCATCAACGCCTACCGTAAAATGTAAGACAAATATAATTCCCGAACTAGAAAGTCAATTTGCTTCAATTTAGCTTCTTTGCAAAAAGCTCTTGACGAAGAGTATGTACAAAAAAAATCTATGTTTTTAAAACTTTAAGGGTATTTTTTGAACAATTTTAAAATTATTGATATTTAGTCTTAAGCGAGATTTTCAAACTTTATCTAAAAACCAACAGAAACAAAAAAAAATACTTTAATTACAAAATGTTTTAGATTCTGAACATAATCTTAATTTTTTATTTTAAGCAATAGGGGGAAAGTACCATTTCTTCCAGTAAAAAAGTAATAGAGTAGTTTACTGAGACAAAATAAAGTAAATTCTAAGAATAAAAGACTTTATTTTCGGATTTTTTTTTTTTTCATTCGAAATTTTTAATTTATTTTTTCGCAGCAGCAAAGTTAAAGTGCTTTATTTCTTCCTGAAAAAAAAAAGTGCAAGCGATCTCATTTCTATAAAAAAAAAAAAAAAAAAAAAAAAAAGTTAAAATTCAAGCAAACGTTTTATTGATTTATTCATTCTTCAAATTTTAAATTTACTCTTTTATTTTTCTCAATGAAAAGAAAGCAAAAAAAAAAAGATTTCCAAGTCACTTTACTTCGCTCTAAAAAGAAAGAGCTGCATATGATTTTATTTTTTATAGAAAATTTATTTTGATGCTCTTTTACAGTTTGTTTTTATTTTAGTTATTTATTTATTTTTAAATGATTTTTTTTTACAGATAAGCAAATATATTAGTCGCTTTTGAATGGCAGAAGAGAACTCTTTGTTTGTTTCTTTTTAATACTTTTGAGTATCTTCGTCGTAATTAATGGTACTCTACGGCTAAATTCCCAGCAATGGCATATATATTCACCGTTTTAGTTATTTTTGAAAAACTGACATCTATTTAGTGACTGCGGTAATTTACTAAAAAACACATTGGGATTGAATCATCGTGAAAATTTCAAATAAATTCTGATAATTAACGATCTTTTAATAAAATAAAAACTCAAACTTTAAAAAAAATTATGCATGTGAGGCCTAATCCGGAGGATCATTAGGATGAATTCTCGTCTCCTCTCCAAACGTTTTAGAGTAAATGCTGTAAAATTGGAACCTTATAAAAATAGACTAAAAGAGCTATCAACTAGCTCAACGAGGATAGTTTAAAGTTTTTGAAAACACTTTTGAACGAAAGTATCCACATAACGGGGAAAGGCAAGTTCACCATTTCAAGTATTGAGTTATTAATATTTTACATCTTTTAATCAAATTTGTCTTCTATACTTATGATGCAAAGTTTAAAGAAACTAAAACTTACAAAATTAATAAAATTGAATAATCAATATTGAACTAATCACTTTGAAATGCAATTCTGATTGTTTTATTTCTTAATGTAGAAATGTCTTATTTGTTTTCGTACTGATGGTAAAATAATATTTCAAACACGGAAAATTTTGAGTGCGTAAGTTTCTTTTTTTTTTTAAGATATAAACAATGTCAGTAAGATACTTTTAAAGATTACGTACTTAGGATAGGGTATTAAATGTTTTTATTTTGTTATGAAACCAAACAAAGCTATATCAGTTATCAGTGTGGAGCACAAATTTTCCGACTTTCGTAGAATTACTCAGAGTTTTTTTTTTTTTTTTTTTCAAAATACTTAAAAAAGACTCCGTTATTGAAGAGTAAAAATGATCTAAAAAAGGAAACTAATAAAGAAGCCTCCCCCCCCCTCCACACACAAAATACATTCATATATATATATATATATATATATATATATATATATATATATATATATATATATATATATATATATATATATATATATATATATATATATATATATATATATATATATATATATATATATATATATATATATATATATATATATATATATATATATATATATATATATATATAAAGAAAAAGAAAAGTAACATACGAGGTTTTGCTCCTAATAAATATTAGATGAATACTGCATTTTCATTTATATATATTACTATGTTACATTTAGCATTCGCCTTAGTTTTTTGAAAAATCTTAAATCCATCTTAACCAAATAACAACAATGAGAATTCATAACATACGAGCTAAACTGAAACTGAGAATATAACATGTCGTAAATGAATTCAGTGATTCATTTTCAAAGAATGTAAAAAAAAAAAGAAACTCATTTCTAATTGCCGCTCTGAGAGATAAAATCTAACAGACTTCTTAAAATTACCAATTCAAGTTCTCTTAAAAATGACGCTCTAGCATTTAGTGATGATTAAATCAGATGAAAAGAGAGATACGCGCTGTAATATAAAGAGTTATATGTATCATTAATGCTGATATTTCATTTAATTATCTCTTTTTTTTTTCTTTTTTCAAGTTCCAAAAATGCTTATTTTCTTTCTAAATAAAAACTAACAGATTAAAACCTAATATTTCCACACTAAGTTACAATGTTTTTTTAGCCTTTTTTTTTTTGGTAACATGAATCTTTTTTTTTTCTAGACTTGATATGCAGTGCGGAATATAATTATCTATTCATTCTCATTTTTTTACTTGTTCATTTGAAGAACAATATTTTTATTTATCGAAGAGAAAAAAATTATTAGAAAAATAATTTATGTTTCACTTTGTCTAATGCAAAAAGAAAGTGAACATTTTCAACCTATTTTTAAGGTACAATTTTACTGCTGAAAATAAAAAATAATGCTTCAGTGCTAGTTTTATTATAAAATACATTATTATTCTTGTACGCTCTGTAATTTTTAAAACAAATTTTATTTTTATTTTGAAGAAGGTAATTTATTAACTATTTCACCTTGCCCCACATTCCTTAAAAATGCTACAAAACTCATGCAAAAATTAAACTTTCCGCAAATACAAACTAATTATTTCGACTGTACTTTCTTCTTCGACCTCTAAAATCATTTATGCAATATAAAATACAAGGACAGCGGCGTTGTTATAGAGTCGTTTCAAAATTATCCCATTTAACCTTCGTCTTTATACAACTCTGGTTGACTGCACAAATTGAAAAGATTCGTTATAGAAAAGTTTCTAAACAAACGCACAAACCTACGCCGCCATACAATTAACATTTTCTTTAATTCCCAAATCATTACCAGAAAAAAAAAATAAGTCGTTAAATTGGTGCGAAAATCATTCAAAAGTTTGAGCGACCGTGCTTCTGCGGTGATGCTTTTGTCTTCGAATTGACCTTTATCTCACGAAAATGCTGCATTAATAAGTTTTGGCTGAAAGCCCGCAGTACCGCCTTGCCACGTGGTTCCGGTAATCCACACCCCTTGTTTTGACTCGTGGAAGCTTTTTACTTTTTTGTCCATTGTGTTATTAAAAGTAAACGCGGAAAAGTAAAGACGGCAGACAAACAGCTTTTTAGACGTAATGAATCATTTCAAGAGAGAAGGCATAGTTTATCACATTAGCTTTTGACAGCTTTTCTCTTACCTAGAGAACGTCACGTAATGAATAATATGTATGATCTTCGTCAATACTATCACTGTTGAAGCAAAGAAGTGCCTAATTGTTTCATCATATTTCATAATAAAATGATTTCTTTAAATTCATTTATTTTATTTTGCATTTTTTTAATTAATTTATTTTACTTTAATTCTTTTAATTTTTTTTATTATTACTTTTTATTTTATTTTTTTATTTATTTAGTTACTCGTGAGAAACTTCTAAATTATTACCAGCTCAAATTGCTCCTAAAACCTGTGACTTTATGATTCAAGAAAACAGTTCATATTTATGAAAGTGGCCGCTAAGCGAAATTATTATGACAAAAAAAATCTACTGTCTTAAAAAGAGTTTCGTCGAAGATATTCAATGATGTCAGACATACTTATTTTATTCAGATAGGTAGTAAAATCTGACACCAAGAAAGCATGAGAACATAAATATTGCTTTTTCACTACTTCCAAGAGCTTTTTTTTTTTTTTCCTTTCCTTTTTTTTATGATTCGCGAAGATTTTTTTTTTTATATGAGCAAAATATGCTTTAAAAACATTCGGTATTTTTACCCTATAATACACACATACAGTATTATAACCTATACAGAGTGTCACCAAGAACGATCGTGAGAGCGTTTTAGTGGTTCTCATTATCCTTCATAGAAATTACATTATTTTTTATTTTTCTTTTTCGTCATCAACTCTTAAAAGATGAGTTCTTCACCCCATTGCGAGATGCAGAGAGAATCGCAAAAATCGTGAAATAACAGCGCTGTTTAAGCAAATAAATGTTTTTTGAACTAAGAAATTACATTATAACTAATCCTGGATTAAGAATCACATCTAAATTCAAGGAGACTTGATACCATTGAAGACCAGTATCTTTCTTTCTTTCTTTCTTTTTCTCAAAGCTTTGTCTTGCGTCTTTTTTATACTGAAACGGATAATTGTTTTTTTTTTTTAAGTACAATTTTTGCATGAAAATCAAAATTAGTTTAGTAAAAATTTAGATATTTGAGTCATTTATTATATTTTATTTTTAATTAAATAATTTTCAAACTTTATCCTTTTTTATTTATCAAGATGTTTTACTAAAATTTGCTTATTGCAGTCAAAATAGTATGCTGGATAACTTTAAAGATGGGGTTTGCTATTCTTGAATTAGTTTTTGAAAAAATATATATAAAAATAGATTGAAACAAAAGGTTAAATTAAAAGTAAAAGTATGAAAAAAAGATGATTTCTTCCACTTCTTCATCAGTAATTCAAACCGTGGAAAACGCATTTTAAAGAACACAAAACTTAGTTAATAAGTAGCATTTAAAAGATTTTTTTGCTATATTAATATAAAACTGATTACATGTACAATATTTTCAGCATTATACTAAAAGTGTCCAAAATTTATTTTAAGAGAAAAATTTGAGAAACAGATTATTTTTTCATGGATTTTCGTTTTTTAGAAAATATGTGGGCGGTATTCCTTACTGCTTAAAAATCTACCGAAGTTTTTCACATGTTTATTCAACCAAACGGCAAACCTTCTCTTATCGGAGGTCACGGCAGTTCTTTCCCCAAAGTTAAGAAGTTGTCGACGTATCTTTCAACACTTGGGATTCATAAGTAACTTTTTGCATTCTTGAAGATGTATTTGCATCCTCAGCTTCTGTTGGGGCATCATCAACATCTGGTCGGTATCTCTTATGATATTTTTTGAGACCCTTTCCGGCGGTTGCTTTAAGACACTGTTTGATACCTTTCAGTAATGAGAGGACAATCTTTTTGAAATATTTCGAAATAAATCACGTTACTTTTTCACAAAATCAACGGAGATGAAACCTTCAAACACGTTCAATGCATACTAAAATAGAGTTGTAACAAGCAGTGATCAACAGTTAACTAAATTATGCATACGAAAAGCATATTTTTCGATATATGTTTCTTTACTTGCGGACGATGAACGAATTTGTTAATAGAACAGGCATAAATTTCATTGTGACGCTGCTTTAAATATTCGTAGTAATTATTATCGTAGTCTATATGACACACAGGTCAAATTATTTCATAGAAAAGGACATTTAAAACATGCACTTAAAATTATGAATAACTGAATGAACAAGAAAATAAGCAAATTAATAAATAAAGAGATGAGTGAATGAATATGACACACAGGTCAAAAGATTTTATAGAAAGGGACATTTAAAACATGCACTTAGAATTATATCTTTATAAGCATGTAAAGTAATGGAGAAATATAAGTCAAAGTGAAATAGTGAAGATAATCTACCTTTTTCAAAATGGATTGGAAATTTGTTTAGAAAATTACGGTACAAAAAGAAGGAATCATGCATTTTGTAATAAAAATTTTAATACTGTTGCTTCAAAATAGTTGTTCATTTTCAATAAAAAATTTGCACCTTCAAAACAAAAAAGTTTATATGTTCACCATGTGTGTATGGGACAGAACCAAAAATAAGATATTGCTTTTATGAAATATTTTCGATTTGATATTAAAACTATTTTTCATAAACTGAATGAATTAATGAATAAATAAGTGAAGGAATGAATGAATAAATAAATAAGAAAATTAAGAAATGAAAAGAACGTAAATAAATAAATTAACGAATGAATAAGTACACAAAATGAACTATTGCACATCGCATCGCGTGAAATTGAAAAATTTTACTAAACATTTCAAATCAAAGCATGCCTAATATTTTCTAAATAAGTACTGTACTGGAAATCAGAAGATTTCCCTATTTAAAGTGTTAATAACAAAAATTTTATCGTTTTACTATGTCAAACACTACTTTTGATAAACCACAAAATATTAAAATAAGGACATCGAATTTTGAAAATGATTTGTGTATTTATGTACCTTAATCTTTGAATTTATATACCTTAATCTTTGGAGCACTTTATTTTTTAACTATGTTTTAGGACATAGTTCAACTATTTCTAGATAGGTGGCGCCCTGCTAGCCCTGAAAATTATATTTCACTTTGCACCGCTATTTCACTTTACTCTGCATTCCCTTATCCCTTTGACGCAGAATTTTTATCAACGTATTTTTCATACTTTGTTCATTACTCTGTATATTACGGCAAAATAAGGGGAAAATATTATATTTAGCATTTTAATAATTTTCTGGTTATGTAATACAGCACAGAACAGTGGTGTCCCTTTCCGTGTAAAAGGTAAAATATTCATGGGAAATCGGTGTTTCCTTCAGTGGGACACCGGTGCCCCATTTTTGCTTCAAAGGGTTATACGACAATTGGTTATGTAGTTGCATATAACTACCGTGCAGAAAAGTAAAATGAAAAATAACAACGTTTTATTACACAAAACTAGCAGATTACTGCAAACACGTGTTTCGGCAGAACAAGGAACGCTTTGCTTTTGTAGGATGTCTTTGCATCCATAAGCTCAGCTTCTTTGCAATACAAAAAGGTTTCCTTCGGATGCCGAAACACGTGTATGCCGTAATCTACTAGCTTTGTGCAATAAAACGTTATTTGTTTTTTTCACTTTGATTCCTTATTTAATAATGATGATCTTTTTTTACAGAAAGGCAACTGGTTCATGAGTGGGCACATTTAAAATATGGAGTATTTGATGAATACGGCATTCCTGGTGACAAACGGTATCCCATGTTTTACAACGAAAACGGAAAGGTATTTTTTTTCATGCACATGAGTTTAAACTCTTGTTAAAAATTTTAATTGTAAATTTACTATTCATATATCAGCAAATTTTATAAAAGCCAAACTTTTAATAAATGTTGCATGTAACTTTTATGATTATCATAACATTTTAGAATACAGCTTTTTAAATTGTTTAAAATCCTCATATTACGTTTATTTTTTCATAAAAAAGTAAATGCCATAAGTCAAGAGGATTCTTCCGCAACGGAAATTTTCTACCAATAGCAAATATGTGAAGCATGAAAATTTCCTTTTAAGGAATTATCAGATTATTGCAGTCTATCGAAGATAACTAATCCTCAGGATTTTCTAAGTCCTTTACAGCTGTTGAATTGAAAAAATGTTGAGCTGTACTAAACTGCATTTTGGCTTCAAATTCTCTGTCTCTACAAGTATAAGAAACAGAACTGCAAATAGTACACTGCCAGCTCGGTTAAGTGAGCTTGCGGTGAGTTATTTGTAATTAATAGCCCCTTTTCTTATTTTATAAGAAGTATAAAATATTGTCCCGGCGGAATAAAACCGTAGCGGAAACTTATTTTGAAAGAATTATATCAGTTAAAAAATATATTTTATTTTCTTATAAAGAAGTTCACAAGATTTATTTAACCCTTTATGTCCCAAATTAATTTAGAATTAATTTTTTATAGATTTTTTTGGGTTTTTAGATGAAAATACATCAAACAACCCCAAGTAGCATCAACTCATCGGATTTTGCTCGGCCAATCATCGAACTCATCGTAAACTGATCCCGTAACGCACGATGACATCGTTCCGATCAGTATCTGAGCACGGTTATCGGTGAGCTACTTTTCATCGGAAAGCGATATCCTTCCGATCAAGTTTCCCGATAAAAATAAGTCGAGCTATGTTCCATCGGAAAACGATATCCTTCCGATCAAGTTTCCCGATGAAATTCATGGGCACGGGACTGTTCTGCTCGTAAATTGCTCCAAATCTCATCGGATTTCGAGCAAAACTTATCGGATTTTGCTGCTCGGATTCTGTTTGGCCGATGAGACATATTGGATCATCGGCCGATGAGAATTTCGTCGGGTTTCGATGATTGGTCGATCATCGGCCGATGAGATGATGCTGCTAGAAACATCTATACCGAGTACAAAAATTTTGAAAATCAGTCGGGTCTGAGGCCCCCTACGCCTTAGGATCCTTAAAAAAACTGTTTCCAACAGCAGGTACCATCTGTCGGCCTCTCAGTGAAGTACAAGAAGTGGTACTTTCAAGTACTAGCATGATTCGGGCCATTTAGGATTCATAATACTAAATTAATACAAGCGGGACTTCTAAGCCCCGTCGGGACATAAAAGGTTAAAAAAGAAAAGTTGTTAAAATAACAAATGCTTTCTCGATTTTAATCTTTTGCACTTGTATTTCAGATCCGACCAACAAGCTGTGTGCGTGATATTAAAGGCTGGATTGAATCTCGTGATGGGGGGCCTTGCAAAATGACACTTGATGGCGAGGTCGAGAAGGACTGCATTTTCATTCCGAACATGCACAGTAATGAAGCAAAAGCTTCAATTATGTACATGCCATTCATACCATCAGTAAGTAGAATATAGAATTGAGAAAGATGAAACTTTGTTTTTAATGCACTTTAAACGTAATTCTGCAATTTGGGGTAGGGTTAGATGGGGTAAAATGGGTCAAAAAAGAGCAATTTTACAATCAGTCTTTGACAACAAAAAATCTATTGATTCAACCAGTGAATAAACTGCTTAGGGTATGCAAATGACTCTTCCTCATGACATTTAAAGAGAAACCTCTCTGCAAAACCGAAATATTGATACTGATAAAGGAACCTGTTGAAAAATCAAGATTCTAACCTCAATTCTTCTAGTCAAGACAAGATCAAGGATTCGTTATTGTTTACCCCTTCTTGTGAGCAACTAGATCTTAGAATGACAGAAAGTTTCAGATTTAAAACGATTTTTGCTCCAGGAGGCTTATTTTTACTTAAAATACATGGGGGGGGGGAGGGGAGAGAGAGTCATACAGAGCTTATGTATCAAAAACCCATCACACAGACAGTGATGAATAAGTGGGAAAATCTTACAGGTCGATCCCCGATACCCAGAGATTTTAAGAAACTAGAGAAAAGGCAACGTTTTCCCCCAAAAATTGTATGAAAAACTTAAGCCAAGCCAAGTCACAGCTGCTAGTTTTTATAACAAGTGCATATTTGTGGACGGCATGAGTGACTTCAATTTATGTTAAATGTTTGTATTTCAATTCAAAAGCATTTCTTAAAATTAATTTTAATTTTTCATAAGTTCAAAATTATTTTTGAATTTCGACAAATCATAAGCGTTTACTGGTATAGAAAATAAACTTTTATTTGACAGTAAATATCTGTTCTTATTCTCCCCCATCAATATTACTAATATTTAGGATATCTAGCATAGGTTAAACTGAAGAAAAAACTTTGACATGTGTTCAGATTGACCCCAATCAGCAGGGTGAATAGGAACACCTTTAAATCATTATATATATATAAATAATAGTTTTTCAACATGTTTTGTGTGTATGTGTTTTTTTGTTTGGAATATCAAAAGCAAAGCAAGATCAAAGTTTTTACTAAAAAAATCAAATTCAAAAAATATCTTTTGACTACTTTTTTTTTTCAATCAAAGCTTAAAAGTGTACCAATTCACCACATTTTACAATATTAATGTGATTCATATGTTGTATTTGATATGTATAAAATAATAATAAGTTATTTTTTAAAAAACTTAATTAAGTACCACTTCAATAGCAACTACAAAATGTTCAGATAGATGTCAAAAGATTAGAATACATAATATTTTAAAATATATTATTTCAGCAGTTTTTAAATTTACTACCGTAAAGTCGGGTTACTTGGACCCTATAAGGGGTTACTTGAGCCCATTACAGTAAAATGATAAAATCTAGGTTTGGTACTTATTAGTTGAAGACTTGCACGTAGTTCCTTGTTTCTCCTCTAGGTAGAAGCACTCTGCAGTCTCTAATGCTAGTACCAAACTCAGATTTTATCATTTTACTGTGGGCTCAAGTAACCTCCTTGTGGGTCCAAGTAACCCGACTTTACGGTACTACTTTGTGAAGATCATAAAGTGCTGTTTATGTTTAAAGGTCAGCCTGTACCTTCTTTTTTGTAAGTTTAAATATATTACCAAAACTGTAATTCGAATAAAAATTACGAGAACTGCTTCGTGTTAAAACATGAAAAAAATTGAAAAATAAATAAAATAAAGAAGCCACTAGCTCAAAGCTTAATAATTTTCTTAGCAATGTCTACTTTATATACGTTTTATTTTTTTATTTTACTTTTATCTATAACCTATTCATTTACTTATTTTATTTCTTTTGATATTTATGAAGTTTAGATTTATTATCAGTAACTTTGTTGTAGATGGAAGGATTTTGTGACGATTCCAGCCACAAGCACAATGTTTACGCTCCTACAAAGCACAATGCTATTTGCAATTACAGAAGCACATGGGATGTTATTGCCTCACACAGCGATTTTCAGCAAAGGTACTGAATATTCATCTTTACTGAATATATTTTCCTGATACCTCCGGAACAGATACAGATAACTAAATTCAAAGAAATTATCAGTGAAACTAAAATCGTAATCATAGCGCTCATTAATCGTAAAAATTGTGAATAAAAACACATGAAAAACTTTGCACATTTTGAACTTGATTCTTAGTTGAATGATGCTCATGTATCAGATAATTTGTTAAGTATAATATTCAGGGCTGCCGTTTGGGGGGAATACTGGACCTCTAGTGCCGGGGCCCGGAGCTGTGGGGGGCCCATAAGGTTATGAACATGTTTTTCCAGTAATAGTGTCAATAATTTCATAAAAAAAAATTACGCTCTCCATTACCGATTCTCAATATAAAACAATTGCTGTGTACAAACACTAATGAATGAAACACGCTTGCGCAAAGGAAAATGTACCGCTTTTTAGCCTACTTTCCCGTTAAAAATAAAAGAAAGACGAAAAAAGTATTAAAAGTAGCTTAATGCATCTAAAAAATATCGCCAAGTTAAAAAAATTAAAAGGTGAAATGAATATCGAAAAATTAAAAATTTGAAAGTAGGGTATTGAGATGGGGAATTTGTGTGTCGGTCTGTCGGTCGGTCGGTCTGTCACCCCTAATAACTTTTGATTGAACAGTCCGATTTAAATAAACTTTTTTTTCCAAAGGATCTCAGCAAGGATACTTTATTACCGTATTTAAATTTTCGATTTGAACAATTTTTGGTTCAACTTTGAACCGTTCAAACAACCTGTCCCGCGATGCTAACTTTTGAGTGAACAGTCCGATTTGAACAAACTTTTTTTGTTCGAAAGATCTTATCAAGGATACTTCATTCCCGTACTTACATTTCCGATTTGAACAATTTTTCGTTCAACATTGAACCGCTCAAGCAAGCTGTCACCCCTAATAACTTTTGAGTGAACAGTCCGATTTAAATAAACCTTTTTTTTTTGTTCGAAGGATCTCAGCAAGGATGCTTCATTACCGTATTTATACTTTCAGTTTGAACATTTTTTCGTTCAACATTGACACGTTCAAGCAACCTTTCCCCACCTAATAACTTATGAGTGAACCATCCGAATGGAATAAACTTTATTTTGCTTGAAAGATCTCGGAGAGGCCCATTCCCATATTTCGCCTTTTGCTTTGAACCATTTTTCGTTCAATATTGAACCGTTCAGAAAAAAAAATAACACTAGCGCCTACGGGGAATTTAAGTTGAATGTTGATCCTGAACTTAAAGTCGGATTTCCTTCAAACTAACTTTGTAAGAAAATTGTTTTGATAAATAATGTTTGTGAAGTACTTTTCTGAATAATCTTCTGTGAGGACTCTGATTCCGACTCCGACTCCGCAAACATGGCGGAAATGCAGGCTCAGAAAAAAAATGACTGACTGTGCAGACGATTTTTTGTTCATTTATTCATTTGTTTTATTTTATTTATTTATTTATTATTATTATTATTTTTGGCAGACGATTTTTTTTTGTAACAAAAATGTTTCATTCATGAAGGCATTTTATCTTTATTTATATTCAACAACTGGCAACGGATTTAAAGTGAAATTCGAGACATTTTATCAACGGACGAGTTTTTTTTTTTTTTTTCTTTCTTTGATAAAACTTCTTCTTTTATGTACTTTGTACTTTTAATTTTTTTTTTGAAAACAATTGAGGAATTTTTCTACGGAAGAACTACAGTTACATTCTTTAAAAGGTGCGACAAAACTTTATTTATTCATTTATTTACTTTTTATGCGTCTATTTCATCTGATGAGAGGGGTATATTTTGCTTTTAGAAATCAGCTTTATGTGCTAAAAAGGTAAGTTTGACATAATTTTTAGTCTCAGATAATCAAGAGAATTATGATCAGATGCTAGAATGCCGATGTCGATGTACGGGAAAGTAGGCTCGTTTAGTTCTTGACAGAACTTCTTGTTAAAATCATCTGAAGATACAAATAACGTGAAAATAAAATCAGATGCACACCTTCGTAACTAAAAAAAAGTTTTTCGAAAAAAAAAGTTCTCCTTTTTTTTACAATTGCAAATGTGCTGAAACGATGGCATGAAAATATGCAATTGGGGGGGGGGGTTATGGGGGGCCCAGCATTAAAATTGGTACCGGGTCCCATCGCTGGTAGCGGCGGCCCTGATAATATTTGACTACTAAATACCTTATTACTGCCATTATTAAACAGAACTGCTTTAAATCGATTGTATGCCATTCTGAGCAAAGCGTTTTGGATTGTGTTGTAAGTAAGAGACGATAATTCCAGATTTAATGTGTAATGATATTCTTTATTTCTCGTATGCTGTCGATTTGCAGATTATGAAGTGTCTACCTAAACCGTGTATAGTAGATATCATTCATCAAACAATGAACAACAATCCAAAAATCATCAACTAATAACTTCCTCCCGAGTTCACAACTCCTACGCCACGACTACCAAATTTAGATAGAATATGGTCGTTACCATAGCGGTAAGAGGGTGCTGTTACCACAATTAAGACTAACCGAAACATTTCGAATTACGTGGATTTGCAGTTTTAATGTTCTTGGTAATTCAATGTCAATCAAAAAATAACCGTACTCAAACATAGTCATTAATCTATGTTTTCGCTTCGAAAAAGCCCCGACCATTTGCCAATAGTTTACGATAGTGCAACTACATGTGAGATCAAACACTTTTCTTTTATTTTCTATGTACGCCTTATAGTGATAATATTTTAATGTTGATTTCCCATATTTATATGTAGGCCCCTACAGAATGTGAATTGATCCTTTCCTTGTTGTAAAGTTTCTGCATTAATGAGTTGCCCTTTAGTTAATATTTATTGTCCGACATTTTTCTTACTTTCTAGTAAATTATATCTTCTTGCTTCATAGCGAAACAATGCGATTCAAAACACCAATAACCTGCTTAACTTTTATATGATGTGTATTCCAAAACTAAAGTAACTTTCGTTATAAACCAAATAAGCTTATAAAAACCGAAATACTCCATTCTACCATGTTTTTCTATATTTCCAGTTTTGTTATCTTTTTAGTCTTAGTTACATATTTATCATATATCTAGCTTACTTCTCCATATGATCGTCGCTAAACTCGATACAGTTTCTGCAACCAGTGGCGAGTTTACACGTTTGAGAGTTAGGTACAGTCATAGAAAAAAAAAACGAAACAATGTCTGACTCTTATTCGAAGACTGATTAACACTCAGACGACACCGTGTAATATGCCTTATATTTCTTTAGGAATAATGTGCTATCTATAAATTTCTATTGCGTTACTAATTGTTCAGTTCTACTACGGGTCGTCTTCATGTATTATAAATATCAGGCATCAACTTTAAAATTTAATATGAATACCCCCCTTTTTTATAATCGCCTTTATATTTGTGTTTCAGATCAGCATCATTTTAACCTTAGTATACCCAAATCGTTTTTAAATTTTGCTCCACGCCGTCTTGCCTTCACAATTGTTATTGTCTTAGTATAACTGAGAAAAACCGTCCCATGTTTTAGTATGTTACTATAATATTATTTGACACTTACCTTAGGGCTATATACTACCTCTTTAACACCTACCGATAGGTACGCCCCAAGTTTGTATTGTTTTTTTATAATCCAAGTTATGAACCAACCCAACAATAAAAACGTCATTGCACTATCCTCCTCAGATAAATTTTGATTTTTTATGAATTTCGATTATTAATATTTAGAAGTAAATGATCGATGTCTAGTGAACCCATATAAAATATTCTATGTATTGGATGATCAATCAATCTAAGAAGGGTTTCCATCGTTGAGGAATCCAAAATGGGTTTTTTGCATGCTCAAAACTATTTCCAGATAGTTTTTTCGAGATAATTGTGTAAGAAGAACCATTTTTTCAGCGGCCACATATAACAACTGTGCAAACTGAAACAAATAGCAGGGATAGTTTCTATCGTTAAAAAGCATAATGTATGGAATATGACGTATCCACTCACAATACTGTTGCAGAATCTTATTGCTAGCAGTTTTTTTATTAGTTTTGTTTAATGGTTTAAACTAATGTTATAATATGTTGAAAAGCCCGAAACTCTATAATAATAATGAATGAGATATATTTTTAAAATCTTGAAGATCAAGACAATCACTATCTTTTTATGCTCCATTAGTCAGGAATTCCTGCATTCATGCAACATGTAGCAATTCAGAAAACTTTTTCCGTGGACACTTGATTTTCATGGAAAACTGTGGTGTCTCGGAAGGTTATTTGGAATAATTTGTGAAGATTAGACGTTTTTTTTAAATTCTGAGCCACGGTTTTAACATTTTTGCTAATCCTAGTACAGTAGTTTATATAAATACAAGAGGTTACTTTTAAGTTGTAACCTCTCTCCAAAAGGTGTGTGCTGCAACGGTTAGTGCGTAGCTAAAAATATGCATCAATCTTTGTTTAATCAAAAAGATAGAATGTTGCGTTTTTTCCCTTGAACTCTACACAGTAGGGTTTTCTCTTCCAAATTTCAAAAAAATATTATAACTTTAACAAAACCCGAGAATTTTTAATTAATTACGAAAAGCAAACGTATTATTGCGAGTAGCTTTAGGTAATTTAATCGAAAAAATATGATTTGTCTACTCTTTGTAAATTTCGACCTTGAAAGTAGCCTTTTAAATGTGTTGGTGGTCCCTAAATCTTTGGTCGGTCATAACTTTTGTTCTACTGGTCCTAAAGTGATGCCGCTTTGTACCCAGCGTACTTTTGGCCCTCCGCACCTAATTATGTAACCAAATGTAGGGGTTCCCATTTGAAAATTCAGACTTTGAGTTCATTTCACTTTGTATATAGCCCCTTATCCAAATTTTACTCACATAGTTTTAAAGAAGACTTTAATCCATGTCAGAAGACACCTTTCTTTTGTTCTTGGCAAGTATAGCAGCCGAATAATTCAGAGTGTTTCGTTTTTTTTTTCTATGACTGTACAATGCATGTTCAGGGGCACCTTTTTTTTTTGTCTAACGTAAGCATTTTTCATGAGCACAGATCCCTTCCGAGGTCCTTTACTTTAGTGGTCCCTCGCAATTGAAGGGCTTGGAGCATGAAGGGGCTATGTTACATTTTAAAAAATAAACACTCTGGACAATGGTAAGCAATGGACACAGGTAAGCAAATAAAACTTGGTACATCAAAAGAAGATGTCATTAGACCAATTTCTACGCACACTAACGATAAAACCAGAAAACAAAAAAGCTGCAACAACTGGAACAATAAAAGTGTGATCTTTAATTGTTGGCAGGTAAACGGCAGTATCTGCAAAAATGAGTTTTCGAGATATTTGAAGAAACGCGTTTTTGATTTCCCACAAACATCTATGAAACATTGAACTTCGAACATAGGCGGTACTATATGTTTATACCGATATATTTTTTGGGTAATCGATTGAATTTTGATTTTGCAAGCGCAGAGAGAGGTAAAGCAGATACTGCCGTTTACCTGCCCTTTTCACTCTAAATGTCATGCGGAATTGACTGGCAGTCGGCAGTAACTGCACAGTATGCTACTAAATGTCCAGTATTTACATATTTGACTACATGCGGAGTAGATATGTTATTACGAAATATATTATTGCATTGTGAATGATATGTTTTATTTAAAAATATACATAAATACCGCTTATCCACTTGATATAGATTTAATATAAACGAACGCGAAATATAATTAAAAAATATAATGAAACTGTATTGTATTATGCAAAATATGAAGCAAAACTTGATGATTCTTCAGCCATTTTTACTTCCTTTTACTTAGTAAAGGAAGTATTGTGATCACAAAGAAAATTTCACTCACAATTTGGTCTAAATTTTGATTTTGCTCACCCCGAATGAATGTTGAGTAGTTTTTTCGACCTATCAGTACGTGCATATGTACCTACTAACATATAAACAGCCGGAATATCCTTTTCGGCCATGCCGCAGTTAATTACGACGAGTTTTCTCGTGACGTCTGTATGTACGTATGTATATGCGTTTGTATGTATGTTTGTATGTATGTGCGTATGTATGTATGCCTGTCGCATAACTTAAAAACTTTTTGCCGTAGAAGCTTCTAGTTTGGTATGTAGGCTCAGAGGGCGGTCTAGTAGTGCACCTCTCCTTGTGGTTGCATTCGAATGTTCCCAAGGGGGTCTTTTACCCCTTTGTGGGGTAAATCAATGTTAATTTCAATGCAGATTGAGTGATATGATTTAATGCAACTACTTGGCGATATATCGCCAAAATTTTGGTCGCCAAGTGTTTGCCGCCAAGTTGGCGACAAATTTGGCGAAAAAATGATATTTTTTTAAAAATTTGGATTCAATTTGTCGTTATTGGGTACATTTTGCGAAAAATTCACTGAATCATATTAAAATCGGCGATATTTAGAAAATAAATCATTGTAAAACATTATTTTGCATTAATTCGTGACAAACTGGGGGTGTAAAAATTTGAGTTGTTATCTTGCTCACTCTAATGCACTATTTAACACTTGAGGCATTTATTATAGACAAACATAACGTAAAAGGAGTTATTTAAACGTAAAAGGAATTAGTGTGGCGTTCACACCAGATGTTTTAAAATAACTACAAATCAGCTAATGCTTTGTACTTTGCATCAAAACAAGAAATCACTTTGAGAAAAAGAGCGCTTAAAATGCTTGTTGTGCTGACGATTTTTTTTCATAGTACTATTAAAAATGCAACAGCTAGAGATTAAACTGCAAAAACTATCGGCTGTTAGTATGAAAGCAACTGTAATTAAAAGAAAACAAAACAATGTAAATAAAATCATTTCATTGTTGCATTTTTGTTTGTCGTCTGCCAAGTTTGGCTTGTGTATCTTTGAAATCGCGAAAAATATTGTCTGCTAGTGGAGAGAAACTTTATTTGAAAGAAAAAAATCTGGTATGGACCCCACACTACTTCTTTTTATGTGTAAATTTTTTAGTAGATGCCTTAAGTGTTAAAATAGTGCTTGGAATGAGTAAGAAACAATTCAAACATTTACGCCCCTAATGTGCCACGAAACAACGCAAAAATGATTTACAACGATTCATTTTCTAAATATCGCCGATTTTAGCATCATTCAGTGGATTTTTCGCAAAATACCGCCAATAGCGCTAAATTGAACCCAAACTCATAAAATAATTTTTTTCGCCAAATTTGTGTCCAATTTGGCGATAGGTCACCAAGTTGGCGACAAGCACTTGGCGACCAAAAGCTTGGCGATATATCGCCAAGTGATAGAGCCAATTTATATCTCTTAAGTCTGCATTGATATTAACACTGATTCACCCCATAAAGGAATAAAACACCCCCTTGGGAACATTCAAGTGCAACCAATGACCTCCCGTGACCTCCTATTAGGGCACCCCTACTTTCGCTCAGTTTAGGTACAAAGGAAAACGGTTTTTGCGGCTTGATGCAATTTTTGCACAGCAATTCATATTATGTCCATCCTGCAGACATGCAGATACTGCCGTTTACCTGCCCACAGCAACGAAAAATGCAGTTACTGCTAATTACCATTGGTTAAAAAACAGATTTTTTTCATCGGAAACCAAAAAAAGATGCTTGTACCATAAAACTAATGTAACATAGATTTCAAAAATGCAAAAAAATGAAAATCGAAAAAATTGCAGTTACTGCCCACGGCAGAATTACTCTCAATTCCTGTTTTTTCACAAAACCCCTGCATCTCCCACGATCTTCAACTGTGATATTTGCGACATTGTAAATTTGCCACTGTCTGCAACGCTACTCAGACTTCTTCGACGCTTCCGCATAGAAGTAGACAGCCTGGAAAAGGAGCCAGTCGTCAACATTTAACCAGTCGCTAGCGCTAGGTAAAATGTAATGAGTATCATCAATCATGTTTGATAAGTTCATCGTCATTACCCAGCCATTTTTTCCTGAGTAGTCACTTAATGCAAGCTAGGGATTGTATGGAGTGTAATCAGGAAGTTAAAAACGCAAATCTTGAATCTTCTTTTTGGTATTAGCATCGATGAGACAATGTACGGTGCTGGTCATGAACTATGCATTACTCGCGATGAGTTTCAGCAGCTTGAGATCCTTTTGCCAGCTAAAATATAACCACACAACCCATCTCACAACTGGCAGGATGTATGATTGTCTCGTCTGTTGCAATCTGCTCTCACAGACTTGCCAATGACTTATGAATGAAAGCAACCGTCGTAGTTTTTCAAAGAATTGGTAAATAGTGCTGCATGCGTAAAATTTTATTCAGGCCTACCATCTGATGAATATTAGTCATCGGACCTTACTTTTGCAATACGCATTGAAGTGAACATATTACCTTCTCGTTGGTTATGTCTCACGGTATAATCAAAGAGGCTGTATTATCAACTCGGATTAAGAAATCCCAACCTCAAAAATTTTCTTAATGGGATGTCTATAAACGATGATAAACTTTTTTCAGCATTTTTGACTCACTCCTCCCTTTGTCGCAAACTGTCGCACTTTGCCTCACCCACCCCTCCCGTCGTCACATGTCTCGCTACATTACATAACTATAGTTAAAAAAAATATTTTTGGTTTAACCGAAACGTGTTATGTAATAATAGAAAAGAAGGAAGAAAACCTCTGGAACTTATTGTTCCAACACAAATTGCAAAACAATTGAAAAAGGCATGTTGCACTGAAATTCAGATAGCGGTTGCAAAAAACTACCCCTGATAGTTTGCACCTATTTTCACACTAACCAGTTACTAACGTCATATTTAAGTGCAATGAGATCTATACTGATTTTCTTTGTATGCCATTTTATGTTTTCCTGACATTTGTGCAAAAAATTTAAATCATACCTTATCATGATTCAAAAATTAATTAGTAACTTGTTGATTGTATAACTGAGATAAGTATTTATATATTTTTACAGAGTTAAGCGAGATACTGCATCTCAAGAACTGACGGAAACCTTGTTTCGAATTATACAATCTCCGGCGAATCCTACATCACGTTATGTTTTGGTGCTGGATGTTTCTGGCAGTATGAATGTAAGTTTCTGAGAAGTAACTTTTTTTTATATATATATATATATATATATATATATATATATATATATATATATATATATATATATATATATATATATATATATATATATATATATATATATATATAATTTTTTTTTTTGATAGATATATATCAAATGTCAAAATATGGGCTAGTTTAATAATACGTGCAACAATAAAATTTTGTTTCTTCAAAAACATATGTGGTACTCAGTGTTTCTGGCAGTTTGAATAAAAGTATTCAAGAAAATATGGAAAAGTTTGCTTAGTGTACATACATATTTATCTTATGTGCAAGCTATGATCTATTACTGTGACATGCAACAGTAAAATTAAGCTTATTTTCAAAAATATGCTATAAATATTTTTGATTAAAAATTCGCCTAAGCAATCAAATGTACTGTTATATTTATCATATTAAATGTTGTTAAAATAATTTCTTAACTAAAGTTTTCAAACACGTATTCAAACTTAAATCTACAACATGAAGCTTTTCAACGAAATATATTTTTAAGAGAATAGTTCGGCAATCCTTTCTTTTCGCATTTCGGATGATGAATGTTTTTTTCCCAGCAATTCAGACGATTTCATTCTCATAGTTATGAGCCAATTTACTACAAGCTTTCTCGACAAATAAATCTCGTGGCTCAATTCTATCTTTTCTTTTGTTGTTAGCAAATCACCATTTTTGGGGGAGCAATGATTTTGGATCAAACGGACGCAGCTATTGAACAATGTATTTTTGGGTATTATTTGGGTTAAATGAAGCATTGTTTACGGGTTCCACAACAAATTTAAAATATCGATTTTACTAGTTGTTTGTAAAGTAAAATTAAAATTATTAGCAACTTGTACTAGGGTCAAGTACGTGGTGTCGATTTTTCTTAATATTACACGCCGTTTGTATCAACGATTAAACATTTCGGCAATTATTTGTGCACATTTTAATATTTTACTATTAAGAGAGTCAATCTTTCTAAGCAGCCCATAGGGACCAAGGCTTGTTGTGTCTATTTCAGTTTCCACAAGGCTCTGGGGCTCGGGGCAGATGTTCAGAATAGGTAGTCAGCTGAACGCGGAGCCCCCAGAGTTCAGTTCCCAAGCACGCTTGGTACCCATTTTATCAAAGTTTTCGCAATCACTTTATGTAACCAGTTTTGCAAAAAATTTTCCTGGTGTGTGTGTTTTTTTTTTTTGCTCTTCGCAAATCTTAACTTAATAACATTCAAATATAGTTTTCATTTCATAGCAGACTTTTCTAGCAGTTTTACGTCTCAGATATTCATAACTTTTCTTATAAATATTATGAACATGATTTTATTTAGGGGCAGCCAATGAAGCTACTCCACAGCGCTGCTACAAGATTAGTAGAAGATAGAATACCAGATGGTGCATACTTAGGAATTGTCCAGTTTAGTACAGAAGCAAGTATTTTGCAAAATCTTACTAAAGTAGACAGTGTTACAAGAGCTGAACTGAGTAAAAGCCTACCCTCCGTAGACGATGGAGGACGAACAGCCATTGGAAAAGGATTGCAAGAAGCTATAAAAGTTAGCACTGTTTTATAAATTAATTAATAATTTCTATTTTTAAACTTTCAGCGTAAAAACTGAAGGGTGATAGTTGAAAATGGAAAAGTGTCTCAATTGCAGACGACAATATACGTTTGGTGACTAGTCACCAATGACAACCAAAGAACGTGATTAAATTAAATCTTTTGAAATGCAGTCTATATTCCCTCCCATGGTGTTTGGATTGTCAATTGCCATCTCAGGGAATTTTTTTCTGACCTAGTCAAAGCTCTTTTGCGACAGTTAAAACATGTCTTTTCAGGTTAACGTTGCTGCAGTAAATTTTTTAAGCATTTAGTTAAAATATTTTCTCAGACTTTTAATGTGCATAGGACATTGCAAAATTGATTCTAAGACGTCTGGATAGATGATGTTCGAATGCTACTGGTGCTTTGAATACATAGAAGAATCCTTCTTTCAAGATGAGAGCTCGGGCCGACTTCTGACTTCATAAACGTCAAAAAATGTTTTAAGTTCGCCTCTCAAAAATAACAATCTCCACAAAGATTCTTTTTTAAACCTTATAAACATTGCTAAGTCTGAAGCAGTGAGTAGCCGCCTCTAAGCAAGGGCTAAGGCAGGAACATGCAATACACCGCCAACTCGTTCATTTAGATCCATGGACTGCAGTTTCGGGCTTATTATGACCTCATCAGCATGGAATATGAAAGTGAACGAGTTGGAGGCAAAAATCCTCTTATAGAGCAAAGAGAGCCGAAAAAAACTGGTAGCTAATGTGAACTTAGAATACCAGCGAGCGACCGCACAAGGGAACAAATTTATGAGTTGTACCGTTCCCATGTGTGGTCGCTCGCTGGTATTCTAATCCCTCCAACTCGTTCACTTTCGTATTCCATGCTGATGAGGGCATAATAAGCCCGAAACTGCAGTCCATGGATCGAAATGAACGAGTTGGCGGTATATTGCATATTGCTAAACGAAGCCTTAACGATTGCCTTAACGAAGAAAAAATGATAACGTATTTTTACAGACCATCATCGAGTGCAGCATGCATGTGTCCTGTCATATTAATCTGCGTTTATCGACCAGTACGTTCTTCGCACCCTTTCGTTCTCGTTACCCTAACCAACCATCTTCTTCCACAGCATCTCTAAATTTTCTGAAGATATTTTTGACAAAATTTAATGTTACACTGCGCTTTACTCTTGAAAAGCAATGTTTCTGACTTCGCTGAAGAACTTTGACAAGCTTAGAACAAAATTACCTGCACGTGAATAACTAAATCAGATAACGCGAGTGAAACTATCCAGACATTTAAGGCTGTCTGCCTGCCTTAAAATGACCGTTTTTTGCAAAAAAAAAATGTTTTTTATTTTATTATATGTTTTATGTAATAGATTTTTAGGACTCCAAAAATGCTTCAATTTTGTTTCTACAATAATTAGCAGCGAAGTTATAGCTAATTAAGTACACCGGAAGTGATATCGTAAGAACCTGAAGTTGAACTTAAAGACTCCAAAAATCCTAAAGACAGGGAAAAAAGAAAAGCTAAAAAACGGAAACGTATTGAAAAGTATAATCAAAGAAAG
>JAXGGA010015914.1:0-27916 GCA_038373865.1 Uloborus plumipes
TGCGAATCTTAATGCTATTTAACGAACTTCATAAAAGCATTGGCGCCGGAACTAGTATGGGACATGGGGAGCTATGGTAGTTGCCATTTATAGGTAAAGTATACTGACAATAATTTTCCATCAACCTGTCAAAATTGTTATAATTTTAACATGCCCTTCCAACTTCCAAGTCTAAGCAAGTTCAAATGCCTCTGTAAAAAGTAAAAGGTCATCAATTCGTACTTTATGCTTTTTTCATGTTTGTTAATTTGTGCATCCATAACTTTTTACTGGATAAAGCGAATTTGATGATTATTTCTTTTTATCAATACAGGCCGGTCGAATTAACTCTATTTCCTTCAATACGCCTTTTTTTTTTTTTTGAAAGAAAAATATAGGTGGAAATAAATTTTTTTCCATGTAAATTGGCAATGAGTACCTTGGTATATTCTTACAAATAAATTTATTAATTAAAAAAAGTTCATTGGTTTAAAGACGTGTTCGCCATAGAGCAGATGTTAAAAATACTGGATGCCATAGCAGTATGATACATTCAGTTATGTAATCGCTTCAGCTCTAGTATGAAGCTCCGACGAGTAAGGTGGGGAGCAAAAGACAGTAACTCCGTTTGAGCAAGAATGCAAGAAAATAAAATTTCTAAGCTTGTTGAGTTCTGTCACTTTTTGCTTGACTAAGATAGTACGTTAAAAACCGAAAAATCTAACTACTAAAAGCGTATTAAAAAAGTTACTCTTACCAATGCAATTCCTGTGTCCAGCAGAAAATGGAATGAAAGCGCACGGAGATCTGTCGGCATTGTTCTCGGGCAGAAATCGCCCCGGATCAAACTTTTCAGGGTTAGCAAAAACTTCAGGGTCACGATGAAGCATGTAAATGTGGAAAACAGCGACACTTCCTTTGGGTATTATGTGATTATCTGAAAGACATATTAAAAATATTCTAACATGAATTTCTCATGAAGCTTAACGATAAAACTAATTTTATTCCTTCCCAACCAATTAATGTGATGTCCAACCAGTCATAATGATGAAAGTTAACCTTTTCATAGCAAATCAACTTTGCCACTTGGCACATTCCTCACTTACCCTTTTTCAGAAACATATCTGACAATTGAAAAATCATTTATAGTAATAAATAGAGCCGTCTAGGACCAAGGTTCAATTTCGTCCCTCCGTAAAAGTTATAAAGTTTCTCTACTCCATGTCCTTGCCGGGTACCCAAAGGGGCAGGCCCCTAGTTTCTGAAATGTCTCAGTAACTCTGTGCGAAATAACGTTGTAATATTTCCATTTAATGTATTTAGTGTTTGTAATTAACTAATTTTATAAAAAAAAAACAAAAAGCATTTACTAATCTAATCAGGGCCGTCTTTAACATATGGGAGGCCCTGAGCAGATTATGATAGTGAGAGCCCCTGCCTATGACCTTGATTAGAGCCCTGTTTTGTGAGAATAGACGAAGAAAGTAAATAAGCTAGGTTCGAAAGTTATTTTTATTTCTCAACAGTCACATTAAATGAAGAGATGATACACTATAATCCACAAAAGTAACACTTTCAGTACTTTTCGTTCAAATTTTTTTTTTGAAATAAATATGTTTTTTTTTGGTAATAGACATCAGTTATTGTTTGGTGATCTAGTAGGAACTCTGGGCCCTTATCGATCGTAGGGTTCTGGGCACGCCAATAGAAAAGATAGGCCTTAATTCAATGCGGAGTGAGAGGTGAGGGACTAATTTTGACAAGGTAAGCGGAGCTCCGATGGTAGGTACCTTCGTCTTCTTCAAAGGCACCAACCATAACTGGCGATGGGAATCTCGGAATGCTTCAGACCACAATTTTGCCTGTCATTTTTTCGAAGTTTTTTTTTATGAGCATTAAAATGGGGCCTCACAAATTCCACCAACTCGATGCATATCATTTCAAGATGTCAGGTTCCCCCTCAAAGCAGATATTAGTAATGGAGGGAGCAAGTCCAATCATCGACTCAGCAAAAGCTGAAACAAAGATCTCAAGTTACATAGCGCAACATCGGCAAATGAGAGACACGTTTTGCGTAAAACAAGTGAAAGAAACCCGATTTCTTCCAATATTTTACTTTGAAATATGTCACGTGATATGTGACTTGAGATTTGTGTTTCAAGAATGAAAGTCTACGCTCCCTCTACCGTTATTCCTTCTCAATGTGTTTTCCCTCGTTACCACTCTATCGGGACGATAGTCGAAGAGGTATTTTTGAATAACTACCTCAGTCTGCTGATTCAACTCCTCTGAACTTCTGCATCTGGATTACAGGACAGTCAATAACGAAGTGTAATGACAAAAACCAGCAACAGTCAATATGAACTACGGGAAAATTCCTATAATAGTTCCATCTCATTAGCGTTACATAAAAACTTGTGATTGTCATTTGGAACACATTATAATAAACTTCTTCCAGAGCCAAAAACTCATATTAGGTCAAAATTATCAGGAGATATATACGAACAAATAGTGAGTACGTTTTTTGAAATGCTCTACGGGAACGCGTACACTCATGCAAGAACACACACACAAAATAGGCGATAGTATTGTACACGGTGATTGTACTGTACGGTAAACCGCTATCCATAATCTCAGGATTCGAATTCTTACATAGTGTATCACGATGGCTATAGTTATAACTTTTGGAAAGGAAGTATTTTTTTCCGAATCATTAATTAACTGATATTTTAAGTAAAAGAAGTTAAATAAACATCTTTAATGAGCCCTTTTTTTTCAAAGTAACTTTCCAATGAGGTTGCATATGGAGCTTTGCCTTGTAGACTTAGTCTGATCCCCGGCATTGGTATCAAGTCTTTTAAAGCACGGATATCCCCTATTCGGCGTTATTCAGAATTTTGGAGCATAGTTTCCTCCCAGATAGAAGCATCTGGGCTCTCACGATACGAAATTGTGTTAGAAGTTTAATTCAGCCGAAAGAGTGTCTAGTTCAGACATATATATATATATTAAAAATGATTATAAATTCGTGCTTACCAATTTCAATGTCCTCAGCAACTTGTCTTCCTATTATGGGCAAGGGGGGATATAACCTTAAAGTTTCCTGCACAGAAAAATGAATTAATGATACCAATATGATATTTCAGTAAAATTTGTTAGTCTGAACAAAATTCAACCATTTTTATGCGTTTTGATTCTACAAACTCTGAGGCAAAGTTGTAAATTACGATTCGGAAAACGGCTACTGCAGTCCCCGTTGCATGCAACGCAAAATTTGATTAACAGCTTTACGGTTGTCATTTTCTGGACTATTATAAACAATGCTCAAATTGCAGGGATTGAAAAGGTCTGAACATTGTTACATTTCATGCATTTTTTTTAATGTCTAAAAATTGAAGTAAAAATACTCTGGTGTGCAAAAATTAAGGACTAGATGGTTTTCTCAGAATAACTCTGAACAAAAGCTTTATAAATCTATGCAAATAATACCACACGATTCCCAAGACGTAGGAATGTCGGTAATGTAAACTGCACTTTCCAAGAAAGAAATTAAAAATTTAAAAATAGAGTTGATTGAAGAAGTAGCATAGAGCACATTGCGACAGAAGGTCGAAACATTCACATGGCAGATGTTCTGCGAGAAATACCCAGCCTTTAGTAAGGGCTATGAATTCATCTGGGGATGCGGGATGTCCTATGACATCTATATATTTAGAATTCTCACCCTCCGACAGTAAGCGTGAGACATGGTGAGGATTCCTGGTCCCCAAAAGGAACTGAAGACCTATAGCACTTCTAAAAAGGAGCATATAAGAATGGAGGACCTCGTTAAAATAGTAAGTCCCAGTAGTTTAATATCCGTCGAAGATGTGAAGGTCTGTAAGACTACCAAACCAATTATGACGTATCTTAAAGTAAGACCTCTTTATCTCTTAAACCGGTAATGTTTTGATTACGCTGGAGATGTTATTGCGTGTTCTTTGTTCTCTCCAGATCTGTATGAGTCCAGAATAGCCACCAAAACTGGGGCGTTCAAGAAGTAAGTTACACTCGATATTCGAACAATGTAAATCAAAAATACTTAATTGAGAGGTGCGCTGCAATAAAATATGACACAGATACATCACACTATTTTCCTACAAAATCTCCCAGTCGCTGCACTGCAGACATTCGTCGGGGCGTAGCAATAATCGTTCGATGCCGTGACGATAGAAATCTGCTCCTTGATCCTGGAGCCAGCTTAGAACAGCTGTCTGAACCTGGTGATCGTTGGAAAACCTTCTTCCACCCAAATGTTCTCTGAGTTTATACCGAACACGTGAAAGTGGCAGGGCGCTAAATAGGGACTGCAAGGTGGCTGTTGCTAGACCTCCCATCCAAAACTGCCAAGCAAACTTCTGTGTTGTGCTTGTCTCGCTAGAGGTCTTTCCTTGTCATGCAAGAGGACAAAGCCTTTGCTTAACTTTCTACGACGCTTATTTTTCACAACTCTGCGCAATCTTCTTCCTGTTTTGAGTATGTACGGATAATTGGTTGTGTCCTTCCGCATAAACTCAGTATAGTCCTTCACAATCGAAAAAAAAAAAAAAAAAAAAAAAACCCCACCCCAGTAGCTATGACTTCACCCGCTGAAGAGGGGAACTATGAATTTTGCTCTCACAAGCGATGTATGGGTGTCTCCATTCCATCGGCACTTACTTTTTTTCTTGAGTGAAGTGATATACCTATGTCTCATCACCCGTAATGATGCTGCTTAAGAAACCGTTGCCGTCCGCGGAATTACGTTGAAAGAATTTCAGGAAAGCTGCAAACCTTGCTCCTTTGTGTTCGGAAGTCAAAGAGTAAGAAGTTCATCGTGAACACAATTTGCGATAATTCAGTTGGTGACGGACAATGAATGAACAATTGCCAACAGATATTCCCTACTCCGAACGGTGGTAATTCTGAGTGAAATTGATACCGTTTGCAACCGTTTAACTCAAGCATCGTCTATTCAAGCCAGTGACGTACACTGCTCGACATTGAAAATGCATTACCAAGAAGGAGTGGTCAGAAATTCATACCGTAGACGCTCGTCACTGAGTTATGCAAATGATATGAAATGCGCAGCTCTCCGACGCACGTGAAGTAAGATATAAGAGAATGAAGATGAAAAGTGGGCTATGTTCATGTTGGTTTTTCTGCCAGACTAATTATCGGAGAAATTTGGTTTTTGTCTCGAAGGATACGCGTGATAGGAGGAAATGCCACGCCGTCCTCAACGAAGACACTTTCAGCATATAGACGACTTTACAAGGGGTATGGTGATCGGACTGAGAAGGGGAGGTTGGTCCATACGTCAAATTGCAGCTGATACCCACATGGATGCAAGCACTGTGCATCGGCTGTGTCGGAGATATTTGGAAAGAGGAAATGTAGCCACATTGAGGGGTGCTGGTGCAGCCAGAGTGACGTCAGACCGCTTGGATCGACGGATTCACCGACAAGCTGTGGCGGACCCGCAAGTCACTTGTACGTCAATTCTGCAGCACGTGCAAGGTACCCTGGATGTTCCTGTGTCGACCAGAACCATTTCCCGTCGACTGGTTGCACGTGGCCTGCAATCACGGCGCCCGCTAAGAAGACTGCCATTGACCTCACAGCACAGACTCCAACGTTTGGAATGGTGCCGGACCAGAGCGACGTGGATGGCAGAATGGCAAACCGTAGTGTTCTCAGATGAATCCCGCTTCTGTTTGTCCAGCGATAGTCATCGCATACGTGTGTGGCGTCGACGTGGAGAAAGATCGAATCCGGCAGTAACTGTGGAACGCCCCACAGCGCGACAACGTGGCATAATGGTTTGGGGCGCTATTGCATACAATTCCGTATCACCTCTAGTTCGTATTCGGGGCACTATGACGGCCCAACGATATGTAGATAATGTACTGCGGCCGGTGACAATCCCCTACCTTCAGGGTCTGCCAAATGCAATTTTTCAACAGGATAACGCCCGGCCTCACAGTGCTCGAATCAGCCAACATGCTCTACGAGGTGTACAGATGCTTTCCTGGCCACCATACTCTCCTGACTTGTCACCAATCGAACATGTGTGGGACGTGATTGGACGCCGTTTGCAGAACCTGCCACTGCCTCGTTCAGAGGACGAACTGTGGCAAATGGTTGAAAGAGAATGGAGTGCCATCCCTCAGGACACCATCCGCAGGCTTATTGACTCCATGCCTAGACGTGTTTCTTCGTGCATCGCTGTCCGCGGTGGTCCTACTTCTTACTGAGCCGACGCCGTTCTCGCTCTAAATTTTGCTTATTTTTTTGAAATAAATATCACTTATTGTTCCATGCTGTCTCTGTCTTCTTACCAAATTTCATCAATTTCTGACCACTCCTTCTTGGTGTTGCATTTTCAATGTCGAGCAGTGTATATAGGTTTTTATTTCGGAGGGGGCCCATATAACCAAGCTTACCCCCCCCCCAAACTTTTTTTTTGTAATTAATGTAAGGCTCGAAGAAATTTTCAAAATTGAAGTAAAATAGTGTGATTTTTGGTACAGATAGGCCCCAAGCAGAATACTTAGTGATGTTCTGCAACGCAAAATTATTTGCCCAAAATTGTTCTGCAAGATAGCATTTATTGGAATGCTATCTTGCAGAAGCTTGTATATATACATTGTATATTTACCGTCGAAATGTTACCAAAAAGTGTTTTCTCATTTTTACATATAATGTACTGCAATTTAGAATTTAATAAAACGCAAACAAATTTAAAATATATATATATATATATATATATATATATATATATATGTCCCTGGGGTCCTAAAACCGATAAACCGTCCAACGGTAGGTGCGGGGGACCTCAGGGTGTCAAATGTCAAATATATATATATATATATATATATATATATATATATATATATATATATATATATACAAACAAATAGTAAAAATGAAATAGAAAATGGCAAACTAGAAGAAATTAAAGGAGAAAGGTTGAATCCAGAGCTCATCAGCCGTGGGGGATTCAAGAGTGGTCGAAAGATCAAAGAATTTAAATATCTATATATATAAAAATGAATGTTGGTGTGTGTGTGTGTGTGTGTGTTCCCTAAGATCTCAGAAACTACCTGGGAGATTTGGCAGAAACTTTCACAGTTTGTTCCTTTTGGTACTGGGAAGGTTTAGAGACCAGTTTCAACAAAATCCGATGGGTAGTTATTTTTTTATTTCAATTTTAGACCTGATTCTGTCTTTGTAATTTCAATTTAAAACTCCATTTTCGAAGGCTTTCATCAATCCAATCGAGTATTTAGTGTATCAACTCAACTCTCTGGCAGATAGTTGGAATTGCTTGCTACCGTAAATTTGGCGATCTTTTAAATCGCGCCAAGAGCCCTCAATAATGGAAGTTTTCCCAATAACTATCTCAAGTATAAAGGATAAAAAAGGTATTTGATTAACAGATTAATCTTTTTTTAAAAACAAATGAGATTCAGTTTCATATTTCGGAACTCCTTTAGATTTGTAGAGGCTTAGATGTCATGCATTATTTTCCAGACGAACACTATTTTGTTCTTTATACCTATTGCTGTTTTCAATCAAAGTATGTTACTATATTTTCTCGCCAAACATCCAATCAATAGTTCGTTTTCATGTCCATACTATTTGCTATGATATACCGCAATGTTGGAAATTATTTTAACGCCTTACGGAATGGTGTACATTTAGCGCCAAATATAATATTCAAATTGATTTCAGATTGCCAAAAAGTAATCAGCTTCATAGAGAATACCTCAACATTTGGCGACAATTTCTCTTTCACAAAAGTGATAATACGTAAGTTTCTTTATTTATGGAAGGGATAGGGGTTCAGAATTATCCAAGGTATCCCAAATTAGCTACCAAATTGGCGACTTTTTAAATAGCGCCAAGAACCTTCAATAATTGAAATTTTCCAAGGCGCGTTGCTACGCAACTATTTTTGTTTTCGAGAGTAGAAAAAATTATTTGTGTATGATAAATATCTGATTAAATATGTTTCCTTCTCAGACAAACGTATTATTGCATGACAGTACTCAAATGCTACCATATTTTTTAAGGTGTTTGCTTTTTCATGTCCGTAATATTTGTCATTAACCGCAATGTTAAAAATTATTAACGACGTACGGAATGGTGGGTATTGAGCACCAAATAGGTCATTAAAATTGTTTTCAGCCTTGCGAATAAGATATTCATGCTTGCTCAAATTGTGCCACACGTGCAAAATTTATGGAACTCATTTCTTCGCATCAGATATGTTGTTACTTAATTTTCAAACGGTTGTGCGTATGGACGAGTATTTCCCGATTGCTTATGCCATCAAATTACTAAAGTACAACCATTCCTCCATGCTTTTTTTCTTTTTCAAAAGGATGTGTTACTTTTCTGTTTTAAGAAGTTTCTTCAAGTATTGTCAAGTTTAAATATCATTTGCATCTTTACATTGCAAAATTTCAACAAGTCCGCCATTGTTGTTAAGCTTAGTTTAGCCTTCTAAGTGACTTTATTAACTTTTTAAGAAGTGGATATCTGTGTTTTCCAACTCTACAAAACATAGTTTTATAGTTTTAAAGGAAAAGGAACTTTTTTATTGAATAGACTTTGAAAATTGAATAACTTTATCAGAAGATAACTTTGTTTGATTTAGAATTTTTAAAATCTTTCATGCCTATTTTCAACAATGCTTTATAGATTTTTACATCCAAAACACCATGTGGAGACGAAATATACATCTAGGCAGAACAACGTCTGCCGGGTTCTGCTAGTAAACTATAAAGAGGATGTTTAAGTTCAAAATACGTAGTCTACAGATACTCATTGGGCAAAACAGCACCAATGCGAGTCTGCAAACTGTATATAAGAACAAAAATCTAAAAACTAAAAGCAGGGGTTTCGCCTCGACTGATCTTACTACTATTATATATGCGAAAGTTTGTATGGATGGATGGATGGATGTATGGATGGATGTATGGATGGATGTATGTTTGTTCCTCTTTCACGCAAAAACTACTGAATGGATTTTGATGAAACTTTTACCATAATGTAGCATATACATCAGAATAACACATAGGCTATAATTTATAACGATATTCAAAAAAGTTCGATCGGTAGCGTCTTTTTCATTCCAATTTAAGGTACATATATTTCTCATAAATCAAAAGGCATTGACCAAACTAACTCAGTATTTAGTGTATCATCTCAACTCCCTGTCGAAAGCTAAAATTGCGGGCATCATTTCTTCTTTCCGTATTTAATGTCCAAGGCTTTTCTCAAGTCAAATCATGAAGGTTTTTTTTCCAGCTTCATGGGGAATATCCAGGCTTTTACCATGATTTGTATTTAAAACGTTTTGTAGTCTTAGTTGTGTAAGTAGAATATTTATCCTTAAGCAATGTGTTTTTTAATGTGCATTGCTGCGTGAAAATATTATTTTTTTAGAATAAATTGTATTCCTTTGTTAGTAAATTGTTGACTGTATCAATTATTTTCACAAGTTTCGTGAATTTGTCGGTCCTGCTTAATCGTCTAACGGATAAACGAATAAAATATCCTGGAACTAGATATTTCCCATGCCATAGACGCAATGCTAAAGATTCCGCTTAATCGAATTCTCCGCTTAATCAAATAATATTTCTTGGAACCGACAGTATTCGTTTGAGCGGGGCCGACAGTATGTGTTTTAGTGTTTTAGAGTATCGGTAATGTAATCGCTTGAAGAGATTGGCAACTAATAAATGGATTAGGTTCAGTATTTTCCACTTTAATGGAACTTTAAATACAATTTTACAGTATTTTTAAAAATTTGTTGGCGTTGATTGGGCGGTACTTACAATTGGTCACTTAGAATACAATTGAACAGGTATCTTGCCGAATTTGTTGCAAAAATATTATAATAACTAAGATTATGGGTAATGTTTTCCACTGACGCCAGTTCTGGCGCCAAAGACTATGTAATAATACTTTACTTCTTACGATATAACTAAAATAAAACGATTGTTGTCTGATATTTGTAGACTGCGCCAAAATCTTAATCATCGAAATAATACTCCCACAGTTGAAGAAAAGTTGTTTTTTTTTTTTTTTTTTTTTTTGGCCGATTCCGTACGTTGTCATTAAAAAACTTTTGAAACTTACGTCAAAGCAGAAAGTAATCCGCATACGAAATTAATCAGACCCCAAAACTAAAATTACCATTAATTTGTGTTTTTCGCACAAATAATTGTCAAATGCTCCCTACTAATTTCGAAATCACTTAGGACAAAAACTTTTAGCGTCATTTCATGGTCAGCAATATTTTCTTAGCATTAAATGACAATTTTTCTTTGACAAAAATTACTGGCTTAATAATACCTAAGCATATTTGCATAAAGTAGGGAGGGGAGAAAAATTATCCTAGGTATCCCAAAACAGTTACCGCAAATTTAGCGACATTTTAAATCGTCAAAGCGGTACGTTTTGAGTTCTTTTAGTTTGGGGAAAAAAAGCGATTATAAATTGTTTCTCAATATTTTTACTGGCCCAGGCAACGCCGGGTATTTTTGCTAGTTAGGAATAAAATTCTCAAAAAATCCCTGCTTTGCGCATCTCTGGGATTTTGGTGTGATCTCTTCGTCTTACTTCTTATAAATCAGATGGGTCATTCCAGCGAAAATGGTACAAAGCATGTCTGAAACTTTTTACTTAAGATTATCAATTTAAATGATTTCCACGCGAACTACTAATCATATCTCCATATATTATTTCTCTAAGCCGAATCCTATACCCGGTCGAAACTCGCTCATTTCTTTATCGAATTGCAAGAAAATTTATGATTTTGAAGCTTATCCCGCGGGCTATTGACGAAAATTAGACCCACCCTCTAAAAAGTGTCGGTTCGTTTTTTATTCGAACTTCAATTTTTGGGCACAAAATTGACTCTATCTAGCGAAATAATTGTCGTATCGTCTCCATTTTGATTTCATTCGAAAGATTAAAAAAAATGCGTTCTTTAGAACGTTTCTCCGCTAGCGCCGCGTAACGAGAATCTCGAAAATCCACGTTTAAACGACTTATAAGCGATTGAAGTTTGAAAAAGTTAAATTTTTTGCTCAACTGTCAAAATCGTTACATTGTTGCTCAAATCAATTTTAAATGCGACATTTCAAGCCAAGGCTTAGCTCGGTAAACCTTAATTGTATCTTTTATTGTTTCAAAATACTATGGTAGTTTTGCGATAACGTTAGTATTTAGTTTAGTAGTAGCCTTGGGTATTTGATTTTAATATAGGGTATCACTTTTGTAGTAGTTGTAAAAGTGAACGTGTTTTTGATCTCTTTGAAAAGTTGTCAGAACGACGGCAGTAGATGGCGATATTGTGCAAATGAAGCCAATAAAAGTTGTCGTATTAAATTTTAAGTTTAGAGTTTTTTTTTTTTTTTTTTTTTTTTTTTTTTTTTTTGCGGAATTCCGCACGGGTCATCTAGTTTTTTTATTGAGTTTCCATTTACTTGTGTATTATGAAGTTTAAATAACTAGTACATGACTCATTTCTGGAAGTATATTAAATATTTTGATCACTTTGTGTAACCAAGGCTACACTAGATAGCGTTTTATACAGGCTTCTTCATTTGATCAAAATCCTTGGGATAAAAACGGACGTCCTTTTCCTGCGACATCTATCGAATTTTATGGTAACTAACATTTCTACAAATCAAATAATAAAAGACAAAATTAAAAGTTAATTTGTTGGCGACCATTTTACAATTTGGCATTCAATTCTATTTTAGTGTATTTTAACGTTATTTAATAGCTCGTTCGATTTGTTGGTTTATTCTGCATTTTAACGGCTTATTTTAATTAGTTAGTGAATTATTTTTCATTTTAATTGATTCTAATTATTAATTAACTATGAAACGACACTGGCACCGCAGAGTGATAAATGGCGATTTTGGAACGATAGTTCCATCAAAACTTTTGATGAGTTTAGATGGTCAAATTAATTTATTTGGCGATTTTTTTACATTTTAATGGAAGTTCTCCGTAAAGCTTTTGAGAATATTTCAATAACCGAGATCTTTGGTAGTATGTACGTTTCAGTTATAGGTACGTTTTTTAACTTGGCGATGTATTTTCTTACCACCTAAGCGAAGATTAAAATTTTAAGCTTGCATCGTCTTCTTTTCTCTTATTTTGCATTTTAATTTAAATTTCAATGATAATAATGGCTCGATATATTTATTAAACTTGTTATGTTACATGCTAATGGAGCTTTTGAAGTTGATTTGGCGAGTTTTTTAATAAGAATTCTCACATTATTTCGCAGCTTTTTTTCAGTTGGCCCATTATTTTACTTTCAAGTATTAAACTTATGTGTGAAATTAGAAACAAAAAAGGGAAGATTTCGGTGATTGGAAGTCTGGTTATCTTTCACTATTGGCGTTAAATCTTTGTGTCCAATTTATGAGCGAGGGAAATATACTTCCTTCGCAAACATAAACTAAAGAGCAACAAAATAAAGTAATTATCGCCAAAAATTTGGCAATCACAGCAGATTCCCAATTATCGAAATATTATCAATGTGTGAAATTTAACATAAAAAGAACATTACCTTTTAATGTTGTGTAAATGAAAACAAAATTTTACAGTTGGTCGTCGTAATATTGTAGTTTTGTTTATTTTTTTCGTACTTGTATTGCTCTTTAGTACCAAACCATTATATATGCTCATTTCGTTTTTACTAAAGAAATTAATATGTTTTGTTGTCAATCGTCTTTCCGTTGAACACCATCGCTTCATTAGTGTACATTTCATTCTGGGGCATCAAAATGAAATGTCTCTACGAATAGATTCGCCATTTATCGCTCTGATGGGTCAACGCTATCAAAATGAACATCTGAGCTTTTGCGTAGCAATTAAGATCGTGTGAGCAACAGTAATGAAACAAAATAGTAAATAGAACAATATTATTTCATTGCTACATTTTTATTTATCGGCTGCGAAGAAAAGCGTATATTTTATTAATGCAGAGATGTCAAAATTGAACGCCATTGCTATATGTTGCTAATTCGAAGAAAGTAAACAATGAATGAATGTCGTATGACTGAATCATGAGTTGCGACCAACTTTACCTGAAAAGGGAATTTATTTCCCCTAAAAGCAGTACTAAGAGGGCCTTCGGCATCAATTCACTCTGTACTCCACTTCAGTTAACTACATCAATATTTTTTAACCCTAAAAGATAGGATAAACGTCACTTTTTACAGCGGAAACAACATGCTAATAAATGTAAACAAACATTTGGGAGGTCGTTGTTCAGCGCTCTCTAGCGGGCAAATCTTTACCATTGATGTTTTGAGTAATGAAGAAGCCTGTATAAAACGCTATCTAGTGTAGCCTTGGTGTAACAGAGTGGACAAATAAGCCTTTAAAATACGAGGGCAATTCAGAAACTAACCTCCGGTTGATTGAAAAAAATACACCAAGTTAAGTAAAAATATTTTAATATATACATCTTACAACTACATCTTTGCACTATTTTTCGACATAGTCTCCATAACGATTGAGGCACTTATCGTATCTCTTCACAAGCTTTGAAATTCCTTCTGCGTAAAAATCACCCGCTTGTGCCTTGTTTCTGTAAGATTCGTCACAGCAGTTCTGCGGTCAAAACGTAATGAGAACTTCAAGTGATCACCCCCACTCCCGCAGCCATTTATTGATGAGTAACGATTTATTGTTTTAAAGAAAATTTGAAAAGCTAATTTGTTCTGGAAGTTTCGTAGCTGACGCTCTGTGTCCAAAATGTGAAAGCCCGTAGAACTTTAAACGAAGCCTGCGCCCCTCGATTCTCTCAACAGGAAGAGTTAATAGTTTTAAACATCATTTGAATAACTAATATGCACTGCTAGTCCAGTCAAATTAGGAAAAAATCTCGGAATGTGAGATAACAAGCTATAAACTCGTATAAACTTGCATTTTGACATCCTAAACGGGGTCTCAAAACCTACAAACGGTGGGGTGTGTGCGTCTATTAAAATCCAAGGTCAAAAGGTCACAAAAATCGATTTTTTGCACATTTTCGCAAATATATCGTTCCCCATGGGTTTTTTACTATTTGTATATATTCTAAATATTGTAGAGGATTAAATTCCCTACAACTTTTGTATTGAACATTTTTTTATACTTCGAATCGTTTTTGAGATACAGGGCCGAGAGCGTGCGGTTAGAGTATCATTCAAAGTCAACCGGTCAGAAAATACGATATATAAAGTTCATTTATTTTTGATAAATACAAAATTATTAATAATTTTTATTTCATATTAAGTGTTACACTATATATTTAATAATTATTTTACTTACGTATCTATCAGGCCCGTCATTCAAGTTTTATCGAAGGAGGGAGGGGTGACAAAGGATCCAAACCACAATGCAATTTCATCGGAAACTGTCAAAAACCACTCTTACTTCTTTGTAAATAAATTGATTTCTCAAAGCCGGGGGGGGGGGGGGCAACCGACCCCCCTGACCCCCTAAATGACGAGCCTGTTATGATGTATAAATTTATTTAATAACACTTACCTGCCCGTGCAGTTATAGAATTGTATTAAGGAAAATATTTAAATTATATTTCAATTCTAATGTAATTCAGATTAATAACTCCATAAATAAGTAAAAAAAAAACAAGCAATTCTTGATTAACGTTTTTACTATAAAATATCATTCCAAGCATTATTGATTGTGGAAATTTAGAAAAATAATAAAAAATTTGCAAGAAATAATTTTTAAAATTTTAATTATCTTTTTCTTTATCGTCTTCAACGACATTTGTGCCACCAACAAGTGCAGTAGCTCACCAACATTTCAACCGTGTTTATTATGAAGTTCAAACTTGGTTAGGGGATGATTTGAAACCCCAGGAATGGGGTTGGACAATGCGCAAAACAAATTCCTGGAACCTATCACGAGAAATTTAGCACCTGCTCCAAAAGAATTGCTAAACACAAAATTCTGTAACTGAAAGAGTGGTTATGGTTCGCGATGTGGATGCAGAAAATTTGGGTTACAGTGCTCTTTAGTTGCGGCCAGTGCAATTGGCAAGCTTGTCTCAATTCTTTACCATATCACAGCGATGTCAGTGAACATTTGACTCCGAAACCATGGAAGACTTGGAGACTAGTGTCGTTGAAGACGATAAAGAAAAAGATAATTAAAATTAAAAGTTCTTGCATTTTTTATTATTACTTTTTTAGATTTCCCCAATCATTAATACTTGAATGATATTTTATAATAAAAACTTTAATCAAAAATTGCGTTTTTTAAAAAACTTATTTATGGAGTTATTAATCTAAATTACATTAGAATTGAAATATAATTTAAGTATTTTCCTTAATACAATTCTATAACTGCACGGGCAGGTAAGTGTTATTAAATAAATTGATACATAATGACAGGCACGTCATTTAGGGGGTCAGGGGAGTCGGTTGCCCCCCCCCCCCGGCTTTGAGAAATCAATTTATTTACAAAGAAGTGGGCGTGGTTTTTGATATTTTCCGATTAAATTGCATTGTGGTTTGGATCCTTTGCAACCCCTCCCTCCTTCGATGAAACTAAATAACGATCCTTCATAGTAAAAAATAGACACGTAAGTCAAATAATTATTAAATATAATGTAATAGTTAATATGAAATAAAAATTATTAATAATTATGTATTTATCAAAAATAAATGAACGTTATATATCGTATTTTCTGACCGGTTGACTTTGAATGATACTCTAACCGCACGCTCTCGGCCCTGTATCTCAAAAACGATTCGAAGTATAAAAAAATGTTCAATACAAAAGTTGTAGGGAATTTAATTCTCTACAATATTTAGAATATATATAAATAGTAAAAAACCCATAGGGAATGATATATTTGCGAAATTGTGCAAAAAATCGATTTTTGTGACCTTTTGACCTTGAATTTTAATAGACGCACACACCCCACCGTTTGTAGGTTTTGAGACCCCGTTTAGGATGTCGAAATGTAAGTTATACGAGTTTATAGCTTGTTATCTCACATTCCGAGATTCTTGCCTAATTTCGCCTAATTTGACTGGACTATGCAAGTTTCGTCTCTGAAGTTCTGCGGCCAAAATGTGAAAGACCGCGAAACTTCAAGCTAGTACTCCCCCCCTCCCGCTATTCTCTCACGAGAAAAAAATGTTTTGAACATTGTCGAATATTCAAGCGAAGCTTGCGGCCCCGCCATCCCCTCATGTTGAAACATGGTTTTAAACATAACTGAATATCTTCTAATATATACTATAAAATGTCGTCACTGAAGTTCTGCGGATAAAATGTGAAGACCTGCAAAACTTCATTGAACACCTGCGCCCCTGCGATTCTCTTGCGAAAAAAATGTTTTAAACATAATTTGAAGAACTGATTTGTGTACCTACCGCAAGCTTAGTCACTTAAGATCTGCGACCAGAATGTGAAGGCGTGCAGAATTTCAGACGAAGTTTGCGTCCCCGCGATTCTCATGCGGAAAAAAACAATCGTTGGAAACATTATTTGAATAACGAATGTGTACTGCAAGTTTCGCAGCAAAAGTTCTGCGGCCCAAATAAGAAGGACTGCAGAACTTCAAACGAAGCCCGCGCAAGTGTCATCACTGAAGTTCTGCGGAAAAATCAGGAAGGTCCTCAGAAGCTCAAGTCAAGTCGTCCGCACGTCTGCTGTGGTCTATATGGCAATTTTCACGGCACTGGCTGCGGCGGCGCCGGCATTATTACCTGCTGCTCTGCGAGACATGGGCTACGAACGAAACGTTTTTTTTTTTGCTTTCGCGCGCTTTCAAACTATAATGTTTTTTTTTTTGCTCAATTTTGAACAGAATTGTTCTGCAGCCGTCTGTTCTGCTACGTACGTCGCCGATTTAGCAGTATTCTGCTTTCGGGCAGATAGGGAATAAGGGAGTTTTCGGTTCCCTCCGAAAAATATTTCAAAATTGAAGTTAATTTTATGCCATCTCTGATGTCGTTGGAGGTTCGAGATTCCTCTGGGAAACTTACTGAAACTTATACTCTGAATGAGTAATTTTAGACTATCTTTGTTGACGTTAAAGGAATTATGAAGACTTGAGCGATGAAATATTTTGACACTAAAGCACAACTCAGGATATGTTTGGTTATGATAGAGTAAAGGAGAACAAGAGGAGGTTCTATTCTGGTTTTCTTTTTTTTTTTTTTTAACAGAAGTCAATTTCAAAAGTAATCTTCAAGGAGGAAAAGTTTAGAGATCCTCCGCAGAATGATTTTCGAATCATAGAAACGCAATTTCGGATTCTCTTTAGAGACGTTAAGAGACAAGAGGTGGTTAGGGACCTCCCTTTAAAATTTTTCGAAATTATAATCTTAAACGTGTAATTTTAGACCATTTTTGGTAATAACGTTATCAAGGACTCTCCTCCAGAAATGTTTCGAAATTAATGTTTTAAAAGTACTAAGATTAAATTAAAAATAAAAAAAAAAAAAAACCCCGACCTGATTTGCCGACCTCATACTAAAACGAACTTCACTGGTCTAAAAGCAATTTAAATTTAAATATATTTAATTGTTTTCGAGAAGACATGGTAAACACAGAAAAGGAAAGATGATTATTTCTAGTAAACTTTGCTAGTCGCAAAGCCAGAATGAAGAAGGAATATTGAAAATCCTTTTAAAATCCTTATAAGTACTAAAATCAATTAGAAGTATTTTACGAGGCGTATTTTTAAAGGAAGTACAGTTTTGGTATAAAGTAAAAACAAGCAAATATATCAGTATTTTTTTTTACATGAAAGCCCATACCTTAAAATACTTTTCTACATAATTGCCACCAATACAACGGCACTTATCATATCGTACAGTCAGCTTTAAAGTCCCTCTCCAAAGAAATATGCCGCCACTGCATTACGATCAACCTGATATCACCGTCACTGTCGTGGCACTATAGCTAGCAGCAGAGGTACTGCTTCAGATGAAAAAACAGGTAATAGTCACTGGATGCTCGATCTAGGCTGCTTTTGCACAAAATTTTCATTAATGAAGGAAGGTCGACCAGACTCCGTTTCTTGGTGTGCATATTAGAGTTGCCATCTTTGAACGCTAGGACCCAAATCCTAACCATTCCATCGCTCATAATGGTTTCACCATGTACTGAAGAAATCTCGCGATGAATATCGATAGCTTTTAACCCTTTTGCAGTTAAAAAACGAATTACCGCACGTACCTAACAGTCGGCGGCACTCTCAATCGATGGACGTTTTTTGAAGCTGATTGTACGATATGATAAGTGCCTTACATTTAATGGCAATTATGTAGAAAAGTAGTTTAAGGTATATGCTTTCATGTAAAAATACAATTGTAAGGATATTTCTGTCTGTTTTTTATTTACATCAAAACGGTACTTACTTTAAAAATGCGCCTCGTACTTGTTAACAAAAACTGGCATCAGATAAACATTTTAAATCACTGAGTTATCTTTCCTTGTCGGCTACCAATGACATCAGTTTGCAATCCCGTGAATAAGGGGTTAGCCGCATTTGCTGAAAAACGTTATAATTTGGCCTCTATATTGCATGAAAGTTCCAAACACATTCTATTAGAGGTAGAACAAAATTCTCTTTCTTTGTTTCAAATTTTCAAGTATATTTTCACTTCAAAAATCGCGAAAAACGTTTTAAAGGTATTTAATTATCTTCGTTAATAAATGTCATCCAAAGGCACAACTTCGCAAAGAACACTCTCAATCAGTTCTCCTTTCAAAAAAAAAAAAAAAAAAACATTCAAAATCCTTCTTTCCGTTTAGGCACTAGAGTGCCACAGACAGATACACCCCACACGCGTCAAACTTTTTATTCCCTTTCTTGTTGCGTCGGGGGTTAAAAACGTTTCATTTAGGTTATCTTTGATCCTGTCAAGAGAAGCGGCAAAATTCAGAAGCTACCCCTCCCGGAAATTTTTCGGCTTAGACGCTGAAATTAGGGAGCTCTCTTTTCGAAAAAAGCATTTTAGAGCGAAAGACGATAGAAAAGTAAGGGGAGGTCAATTACCCGAAAATTTTTGAATTCTAAATCTCTAAAATGCTATTTGAGCCTTTACCAAGGTCTTGGAGAAGAAGTGTGAAAGGAACCATCTTCTAAAAATATTTGAGTATTGAAGTCTTAAAACTTCAATTCAATTTTACGTTCTTCAAAAAGCGAAATTTTAAGATCTCTTTTTACTCTTCAAGGGGGGTCATGAATCCTCTTTGAATTCGCACTCTAGGCAGCACTCTTGAATTTGCAATCGTCGAAAGTTGCCACTCGGTACACGAGCCTCGACTTTCCAACAAAATCTGGCACTGAGAAGCACTATCATTTCATTTCACCACCGGTAAAGAAGTTGAAAGGTACGCTGCTTTGCTTTGCACAAAAACCGTATCTGAACTTTTTAACAAAATTGAGTTATCGTTACCAGGTGGCTCTTTGTGACGTATTTTACCTAAATACAAAATTATACGGTCATTTGAGGACGGGGAATATTTTTTTAAAAATTCCGAAAAAGTAGCATCTGAATCAAATACATTGTGGCGCAAAACTTTAAAGAGTAATATCTCAGTTTGAGCTCGACTGCAGATACCACTTTTGCTCTTAGCACGGCAATACGTGCCCCCTCTCGCTTGGCGGACCCGGTTCCTACCCCCTTTTGAAGATTCTTTTTTTAGCTGAAAGCTCACAAATTATTAATGATCAATCTCTAACCAAATAATTACAATTAATTTTAAATTTCTTGCTTGGGAGGAAAGTTATGGAGCATAGCACTGTTTTAAAGACTTATTTCTGACTGACAAGAAAAAAGGGCGAATGAAAGAAAGACAGAGAAACGTAATTTGCTGACTAAAAAAAAAAAATGTATATGTTGAAAAATGTTAATTTAAAGATTTCTTTTTAAAAGAATGAAGATTTAAAAAAATGTATATATAAGCTTTTACTAACTGAAATATCTTCATTTTCCTTAGACATGCTCATTTTTTCTCTACGGGCTCTTTGACCCCTTGAGTTGCACCAATGTTTGGTGCTATCTAACGAATTAGTGTTATTATCAATAATTGTATATTTATTTAACTATTTCGAGCGAAAAGTAAGTAGAATACTTGTGAGCAAGCTAAACCCGAACAATAATATAGCTAACTACCTTTATTTAAAAAAAATTCCCCCTTTTTTTTGAGCAAACCCCAACCGAATAACTACTTTTGAAAAAAAACCCTTCCGATTTCGGGGGGGGGGGGCCTTCGGCCCCTCCCTTATATATGCCCTTGACTCAAGCTTCCCTCTTGTTACTTAATGCTGCCATTTGTAGAGAAATAAATGTAACTTTTGAACACCCTATCTATTTGTGCTATTCGAGTTTTTCAACTATGCAAACTCATAAGTTGAGGTTAAATATGATTAAGACCGATAGTTGAAATTATTTTTAAAACTTCCTTTTATATGCATTGAATGTCCGGTCTCATCCGAACAACTTTCAGTCCTAATTAAGCGGACTGAAAGGGTTTCTATTGTACGTATTAATTTACCTTGATGACGCAATCCATATAGCTAAGTTTGTTGATGTCATCTTGTGTCGCTGGCTTCAGAGCATCATTTCCGAAAACAGTATCTAACTCTCGAATCACAGCATCTTGAATATCAGGATGGAGACCAAGCAAGAGGAGGACCCATCTCAAACTGACAGCAGTCGTGTCGTGACCCTAGAGACATGATGCAGAAACAGACATGTTAAAGAATGATATTACTATATTTAGTTAATTATTTAAACTTCATCAATCACCACCGCACCTAACCTGGTAAAGGTTCACCCGGATGTGGTGACTGATAAGAGGAAATAATACCCCCTCCGACCACTCCTCTTCCCTCTCACCTTTTCTTTTTCTTTTAACTCACTTACGGCTCTGGATGTTCCCATCCAAGCCTGAATTCATCAGCTATCTACATCTACTCTGTAAAAGGCTGCACAAGGCACCTTTAAAGATGAAACGGTGTAGCACCATTGGCACACCTTAAAGGGTGACACTTGACTCCCTATGGTACCATTGAGTAGCCATTCGATTCCCTATGGTACCCTTGATGTGCCATGGGGTGCCAAAAGGCACCCATAGGGTTCCTCATGGAGTCCAGTGGCACCATTCAAGGTGTGCCGCAGGTCCATAACGTTTCACTCTTGAAGGTGCATTGTGCAACCTGTAGATTTAACAGTGTACACCACTGGGTCCTGGTACATTGTCATTTTAAATTCAATTTTGAAAAATATAAAAATTTCGGATTTTTTTGTAATATCATCGCGTAGCGACGTGAAGCATGTGGTGCAAGATATGCCTGAGCATTAATCGAAATAGTATATTTTGCAAAAACACACATCTTTTTTTTATATTATACAGAAGCATTAACGAAGAAATAACAGGTAAGAATGAATAACATATGTTCGGGAAATACAATGTGTTTGTTACTAGAATAATAGCTACTCAATGAAAGGTCCTTGAAAATTTATTAAGAAGGAAATCAAAGTCTTCTGTTTTGGGTCTTGTATTTAATGAAAATTCTTGCTAGTTGCTGGATGATATGATATGGATGATATTTTTCGAGAATATATGGATGGAATATAGAGGCTGTTATGAAACTGGTCACTAAAAAATTACTCCCTTGGCTTCTAACAGAGCTGTGAATGCGACTGGACTGATGAGTTACCGAGCCGTATCGCTGATTGAGCGTTAAGTAAAATGAATTCTAAATCCGATCTCAAAATGTAAGTTTTAATCAAAGGATTCCGATATTCTTTATTCTCTCAGAGTAATGGTTTTCCAGGTACGCCTTGTAGGCAGAATAGAAAATGGAAGCCAGGATGATGAGAGTGGATATTGGGATTAAATAAGAAGTTCTGTCAAGAACTAAACGAGCCTACTTTCCCGTACATCGACACAGGGGCGGGCTGGCTCCCCATGAGGGCGCTAACCCAAACCTCAAAAGGACGCACTTCAAAATAGCACCCCCCCCCCCCCACACACAAACATTTTCTGCGGCAATTATCCGCAAGGGCCTCGGTCGCACTACTATTGCTTTATAGATTGTATGTGCTTCAAAGCTTACAACACAAATGTGTAATCCTGTTCCTATCTTTATTGTTTGTAACACTTTTTATACACAATTCGATTAATTTTAAGCAAAACACAATTTTTATCTTCTTTTTAGCACTTATTTTTAGCTTTTTTTCGTTATCCGCGATACCCGTGCCACCCAATTGCGCGGATAATTGGGAGTATACCGTAGTTAAATTATAAGTTAAACCTGCATAATAAATGGGTGTGGGTGAGTATGCTTCTTATACAAATCCACAGTTTCCGCCGGATCTTTACCAAATTTCGTACTAAAGTCCTTAGATACTCAGAAATTCACATTGAAGATTTTCGAAACATCAGAACTCAAAAAAAAAAAAAAAAAAAAAAAAAAAAAAAAAAAAAAAAAATCCAAAGAGGTCTAATTTAAATTCTGAGTCATACTGCCAGGTTAGCCAGTTTCGTAGGGTTATATTGGGGGAATAACAACAAGTTTCCGTCGGATCTTTGCCAACTTTGTCACAAAGGTTTTTCAATACTCAGAAATTTCATATGGAGGGGGAGATAAGTGTTTAAAAAAATCCGATAAGGTCTCAATTTAAATTTTGAAATAGCTATTCCTTCACTTTGGTATGAAATTGTACGCATTTTTTTCTTTAATTTGAGCCTGATTGGTGAACATGCGTCTTTTGGCAAAACTTTTATTTTCACGGTAGACCGTGCAATGCCTGAGAAACAGGTAGTAATATACAATGACGATGTTTATTCCTCTCATTTCTCAATGAAAGTTATATTTTTTATGAGCGTGTTACATTCTGAAATGTTTTACGGAATTTTTTTACTTACTCTCATGCAGGGTCTCCAATAAAGCGTAAATAATAATAATAGCAAAATCTAGATAAAATCATCTTTGTTAAATTGATTTAAGGCTAAAAAGATGAAATCCTTTAAAATAATACACCAATAAATAAAACTTTCTGTTCACAGTAATACATCTTGCTCTATTTTAAACGTGTTTATTTTCATTAAAAAATTAAAGTTACTTCTTTAGCTACAATTTCTTTGTCCTCTGGTGCTTAACAAAAATTGCATTACTTATTTGTGATTTCTGTCTCAAACGCTTTTAAAAATTCTAGATTCTGTATTCTTAAACAAATTAAGAATCTGACCTAACTGTTATGAGTTACCCTCTAAAACCATTGCTAGTACTTTCCAAACTTGTCTCATTAGTCAGATAAGTCATGTGAATTCGGAAGTTTGAAAAAAAAAAATAATTTTCATAATTTGCGAGCCCTCCTCATTGTGTTAGAACCGATCTTGTAAAACAATAAAAAATCGTTATAATGCACACCATGGAACACGTATATAGATTTAAATAAAATACAATTTTAACCATTATTCACAAATAAATGGGCTTCATAACAGAGCTTCATACTGCACTAAATGGTTACATATTAGCTGTTGTGCTTAAAATACAGAAATTGTTTTTTTCAATTTATTGTTTACCTTCGAAAATTTGTGCGATTTATAAAGAATTATGGTGTGCGTATATACGAGGGGTGACAAGAAAGTAAGGTCTCCTATTTTTTTTAAAATACAGAATGACCTTTTTTTACTAAGTGTGATACATCGTTTGAAAGGCCAGGATCTTGGCTATTTTTCAACATAATCGCCATTTTTTTCCAACACCTTCCGCATCCGCGCGATGTACTTTTCTATGCCGGTATCGTACCACTTTCCGTCCACTTCGCGCAGCCAGGTGTTGACTTCTTTTTGAATCTCCGCGTCCGACGCAAACTTCTTCCCTCCGAGATGTTTTTTTAGGGCGGGGAACAAGTGGTAGTCACTTGGGGCCAGGTCGGAACTGTAGGCAGGGTCAAAGAGACCCTGGACCAAATCAGGAAATTTGGCTGGGAAATCATTGATCACCTTGCCTACAGTCCCGACCTGGCCCCAAGTGACTACCACTTGTTCCCCGCACTAAAAACATCTCGGAGGGAGGAGGGAAGAAGTTTGCGTCGGACGCGGAGGTTCAAAAAGAGGTCAACACCTGGCTGAGCGAAGTGGACGGAAAGTGGTACGATACCGGCAAAGAAAAGTACATCGCGCGGATGCGGAAGGTGTTGGAAAAAAATGGCGATTATGTTGAAAAATAGCCAAGATCCTGGCCTTTCAAACGATGTATCACACTTAGTAAAAAAAGGTCATTTTGTATTTAAAAAAAAATAGGAGACCTTACTTTCTTGTCACCCCTCGTATATAGATTCAGCGGTTTAAGGGTATTATCTGCTGTGTTTTTACTTACTTACTGCTGTTTTGATGATCCGCTTACTATTAAAATGCTCATGAAAATAGGAAGGAACCAGTCAATCAACTAACACAATATTCAGTAAATCATTATTTAATTTTATTTTAGGCAAAACTAAACATTTTTGTCGGTATAGTACACGTTTTTCAGTGCAATACAATTCAATTGCTTACTCATGCAGCTTTCTGACATCATAAAAATACCTGTCTGAAGAAGACAACTGATTTCTCTAACCAATATCACCACACATGAATTCGTAACCTCGTTCAAGGTAGATTGATATTTTGACTTGGCACACACACACACAAAAGAGAGAGGAAAACGCACAAAAATAAGAACGCTCACTTTGGTTTAAGACCATACTACATATCCCTTTTGAGGTGCTATGAATTCAAAGTTTATTTTTTACGCTATTCATTTGAACCTTGTTCTGAAACTTTTATTAAGTACTTCACGCTCTTCGAGTAAAAAATTAAAAAATTAAAAAAAAAAAAACACACAAAAGGAGCACAGGTTCGAAGGCGCAAAGACGCATAGCCCACAGGAAGATGTTTTTTTTTTTTGGTTAAAGGTCCTCCTTCCAGACTACCTATCACCTTTGGGGGCGGATGGGGGGCAGTGAATTAAAGTGAATTATACCACATTATTAATTATAATCTCCTGCAGCAAACTTTTATAGACTGTTTCTTTCGCTTCGAATTAAAAGAGGGGGGGGGGGGGGCAGTGGCGTATATAGGTTTTTATTTCGGAGGGGGCCCATATAATCAAGTTTAGCCCCCACCTCAACTTTCTTTTGTTTTCGCTATTACTGTAGGACAGGTAGAAATTTTCAAATTGAATTAAAATATTGTAATTTTTAGAAAAGATAGAAAATTACGAAGCTTTAGATTCCCTCCAAAACTTTTTTCAAAATTGAAATTATTTATGCTACCTTTAATGACGTTGGAGGATCAAGACTCCTCTGGGAAACTTACTGAAACTTCAATTCTAAACACGCAATTTCAGTCTATCTTTAGTGACGTTAAAGGATTTGAGAAGACTCGGGGCACCTCTCCTGAAATATTTTGACACTGAAGCACAACTCAGGATATATTTCTTCATGATAGAGTAAAAGAAAAGAAGATGAGTTTTTTTTTTTTTTTTTAAACTGAAGTCTCATTTAAGTTATCTTTGGGAAGTAAAAGTTCAAAGACCCTCCTCTGAAAGATTTTCGCGCAATTTAGCGTTCTCTTTGGAGACGTTAAGAGACAAAAAGTGGTTAGGGATCTCCCTCCGAAAATTTTCAATATTGAAACCTTAAGCCATCTTTACTTTAGAACATCTTTGGAAGTAACGTTAGCAAGGACTCTCTCCCGAAATGTTTTGAAGTTAAGGTTTTAAAAACGTTTTTATTTAGGTTATCTTTAATACCGTCAAGAGAAGAGGGAGGATTTGGGCACTGTGCCCCGAAATTTTACGGCATTAAAGCTTCAAGAATGCAATTTTAAGCTCTATTTTTTGAAACTGAAGGTTCAAAATTTTACTTTTAGCAGAGGTACCCATTACCCCCAAGAGCAAAAACTTATCATCCAAGAATTCCACGAAGACCCCTCTAAAAACGAAAGCCACGCGTGAAAGAAAAAGAAAACAAAAACTTTTAAAGACGCCCCTTACGCCATGATTCTTGTTAGGAACAACTGCTTTTAGGCCTTGTCTGACAACATTTAGGATAATAAAATAATTTAGAGACTCTTCCGGAAATTTTTGGGCATAGAGACTGATTCGGGAGTTCTCTCTTTTCTAAAAACACATTTTAGAGCTAAAGACTATAGAAAAGTAAGGGGGGTATCAACTACCGTCAACTGTTTGAATTTTAAATCTCTAAAATGCCATTTGAGGCAATGTTTGACCAAGGTATTGAAGAAGAAGCGAGAAAAGAACTCTCTTCCGAAAATTTTTGGATATTGTAGTCTTGAAACTGCAATTACATTACACGTTGTAAAAGCGAAATTTTAAGATCTCTTTGGACTCTTTAGGGGGGGGGGGGGTCATGAGCCTTCTTTGAATTCATGCTTGGCGGATATACGGGCCTCTACTTCCTACCCTAAACCCGCCACTGAGAGGCACTCTATTCTTTAATTTCACCACTGGTAAATATATTGAAAATTACGTGCCCCTTCTAGCTCGGCCGGCTTGGACTTCTACCTCTTTTTGTTTTTGTTTTTTGTTCAGCTGAAAGCTTGGAAATTATTTGTGAAAATACTAAAACCGAAAATGATTGCACTTTATTTTAAATTTCTTGCTGGGAGGAATACTTACACTTTATTTTAAATTTCTTGCCGGGGAGGTATGATTACGCTTTATTTTAAATTTATTGAGTTTAGCATTATTTTAAAGACTCTTATTTCCTGACTGACTATAAAAAAAGGTGAAATGAGAAGAAAGAGAGAAACATAATTTGCTGACTAATAATCTACATGTGTTGAATATTTTTCATTTAAAGATTTCTATTCAAAATGATTAGGATTTTTTCTATGCGTTTTCTAATTGAAATATCTTCATTTTCCCCAAGACACGTTCTTTTTTCTCTTGAGTAAAGCACAAGGGCTCCCTGATCCTCTTGGGTTGCACCACTGCCTGGTGCCATTTTACGAATTATTATTAGCAATAATTATTTATTTATGCATTTCAATCTGAAATTGTGTAAATAAGTTAAGAGTAAACTTAAACCGAATAATAATAACTACCTTTATATATATAAAAAAAAAAAAAAAATCCGAATTTTTTTTCGGGGGGGGGGGGTATAGGAGGGAAAGACCCTCTGGGGCCCTTTTTACACCTTTGAAAACAATGTTAATATTGAGTGGGCTTTTTTCTTAAGGATTTTGTTTTGAGCAAACACGAACCGAACACCTACTTTTGAAAAAATCTTTCTCGATTTCGGAGGGGGGGGCTTGGCCCCCCCCTTAAATAGGGGGAAGGAGGGCATTCTAGTCAACTAGATTCGAGGGTGCAATGATACATAGGCCGGAGGGTGCTCACTTTGGATTAAGACCCCCCCCCCCCCCATCGACTGGACTGCCTTGTTTCATACCCTCCGAAAGTAAGGTGGAAAAAAACGAAGGCGCACAGGTTCGAGGGCTAAAGGGCGTACAACCTGGAAGGCGGTGTTTCTTTTTTTTTTTTGGCAAAGATCCCCCTTTCCGACAACCTATCACGTCTGTGATGCAATAAATAGAAGTTAATTATAACAGGTACATTATTGAGTATAACCATTTTCTTCAATCTTTTATAGATCGCTTTCCGTGCTTCGAACGTAATGATTAAAAAAAAGGGGGGAGGGGGGCTTTGTTCACGGCGCAAGGACGCACAGACCAGAGGGCGCTAACTTTGGATGAGATCCCCCTTAAAGACCACCTATCACTTCTGGGGAACAATAAGAACCGCCTTCTGATAACGCTTATTGACTACTTTTTACATGTTCCAAACAGGAAGAAACGGAACTAAAAAATAAGTAATTTA
>JAXGGA010015915.1:0-27916 GCA_038373865.1 Uloborus plumipes
ATTAGTTATAGTTAAGTGCTCTTGATAAGTGTGTATTTAAATGCATGCCTTAGAATAATTAAGCATAGTAAAAACATTTTTAAAGAAATGCTAGTTTAATTGCAATGAATGTACATAATGAAATCACTTTCATAAGTTGGGGGAATCTAATCAGCAAATAAAGTAAAACATAAAAAGACAAGAGCGTTTTTTTTTTTTCAAATATAAAAGTAAAAACGATGTGCTCTAGTGGCAAATAAATAAAATTAGAAGCCATGGTAACTATTATAGAAATCGTACAGCGTTTTTTAATTCCTACTATACTCTACTGCTTCCATTTAATGTATTCATTTATGTCAAGTGAAATATCTGCTCTAGACCAATGATATCTTTTTAAACCTTTTTTAAAACCAGAAAAAGGATTTCAGTCTACCTTGGCTAGTTTAACAATTTTGGTTTAACAGCAAACTCAACTGGGCAATTCCGCGCTAACTTACGTTGCATTTCGACCAACTTTTAGGCGTTTAGCACCTCAATACAGACAAATATTTTTATACAAACCTTGTGTAAAACCATTCTATGAAAATGACAGTCAAAAGCAAAATTAAAATGCAAATATATTCGATGCAATAAAATTTTACAAAATTTAGCAGTCAAAAATAAGGCGGTAACTTACGTTACACAAAAAGGGAATGAAATAGTATGAAAATTGGTTCCAAGGCAAATTTCTGCTCAATTACAGCTGTTTTCTTGTTTAAGGTATGATTTATCAGTTCTTTCTAATGCTTAGGAATTTATTTTCATAAACTTAAAAATTTATTTCAAAAATTGAAAATTATGGGATTTTTTAACTGGGTAACTTACGTTACGAAATTTTTACTTACAAGCATATCTTTATTACAAAAATTAATGAATGAAAATTACAGCTTAGTTTAGATCGAAATATTGAAAATTAACAATTATGAATTTAATTTATAGAAATTTAATGCCAAATTCAATGACCAATCAAAAATATCCCATAACATAAGACTTTTAAATGCATACGGTCGCTGTTATTAACAAGTTCAGGTAGTTCAATTTTTCGAATCACGTTTTCTTTCTCATAATAAATTTCATCTATCGTTTCTGGGCATTTATAACAGTTTCCAAAAGCAGCCATTACTTTTACTTTAAACTTGTTTTCTTCAATAATCGTCACAACTCAAGGATACAATGTATTTTCGTACTTCATCACACACCATTCACCGGTTTTTATCTCTCTTTTCTCTTCTTGTTCCTTGAAATACTTAACAAACGAAACCCACAGTTTGCCCATTTCCAGTTCTTAAATGGTGATTGTCAATGTGCTGATCTTCAGAAAATAGTTTTTAAAAATTTTGCTTTTTCTAACATATTTCAATACCATCAAGAGTGACTTTTATTTATAAATCTGTAGTATCCACATGACTTTTCTCATACCCCTTTTACAGCGCATCTTTTCTGCAGAGTTCAGTGGCATTTTAATGCAGAATAAAATATATTTTACCTGTAAGAGACAAAATATTTTTATATCTGTTTTTTCCAAAACATATTTTAAAATTTTAAAGCATAACAGAAGTCATTTTTGAATTATTTATAGTAAATTACCTCCTAAATATTCTGATTGCATTGATATTGTTTAGAGAGTATTAATATCTTAAAAGCCAAAAAGAAACATGTAATTTATAATAGAGGTGTATTGTAATCTTATTAACAAATAGAGACATTTTAAGAAATATGATTAATTTAAATTAAGTAAATACAGTACATTTAAAAGAATTCTTGAATAAATTACTCCTGCTAACCACATAAGTTCATTTCACAATTTATTTTCGTACGGTTTATTCTATAAATACAAGTATGTAAGCTCTACTTAGGTAACTTACATTACCTGCATATGTCGGTAACTTACGTTACACTTTTTGATTGGAGCACAAAAATTAAATAAACATTATTTTAAAAAAAAACTTTAACTATTTGCTTAATACACACTAACATTGCATTGCCCTTTATTTAGGCTCATCATGAACTTTAACATGCTTTTGGTAACTTACGTTACATAGAACAGTGCATTTTTGAAGTTTACATAAATCACTTACTTTAAGTGAAAACATTCGTTTTAGCAATTCACAATATTCAATTAAAGTGTAGTAATCAATAATCCTTTAAAACAGTTATCTAAAGAAAAAATTGAAACTTACCAACATTGAAAGATTGATCATTTGCTTTATCAAAAGTTAAATATTCTATTTCCAACTTCAAAGTGCTGCCAAAACTAAAAATATTACATTTTTGACAAAAAATTAGTATAAATAATAAAACTTCTAACATTTTTAAACCAAAAAATATGCAAAACAGACACATTAAAGTAATTTTATTTCTCCAACGCTTTTCCACACATGCATTAGTGCTCTGTCCTGGGTAAAGGTAAAAAGCAGAAACTGGAGATTTTTTGCTTTTCGCTTTTCTTTTCTTCATTTCTTTTTCTTTTTTTTTTTTTTTTTTGCCTTTTTTTTTTTAATGGAAACATCTTATGCGAGTACTTTGAAATTCTGACTCGCAAGATTTTTGTGTGTCGGAATTTGCTTATTTTTTTAACTGTTGCCAAAACAGTGAAAAATAATAGTAATTTTAAAGTTGAAATACTTCCGCTTGTTAGCTGTTGCAAAAAACAACTAAAAATATTAGTAATTATAGTGTTCGTTTTACTACTAGTTTCAATAAATTAATTTAAAGGCTATAACTCTTCAACAAGCATATGTTTGTAATTAAGGCAGGGATTCAAGTGAAACAGGCGATCGCAAACTGCAATCGCTACTGGAAATGAATTACATTAGAACGTTTCTTGCTAAAAACATCGTGACGTCAGCGTGACGTTTGCGTGACGTTTGCCTATGAAAAACGAGCTAGATAAAACGTCACAGCCTACTTGGCGAATAAGAGGAGATAGCTGACTGCTTGTGAGCTCTTATTGGCTCCGCTCGTAGTGACGTCAGTGCCAAGTTAAGTTGATGATAATGTAATTCACTTCCAGTAGCGATTGCAATTCGAAGCGATTGCAATGGTGTTTCACTTGAATTCCTGCCTAAAGCTTTTGAAGTGAAGCAGTTTATGCGATATTCTGTAATTTCTCTTCTTAAGAAAGAAGAAGATGATGCACATTGCACAGTGACACATATGTAGACCATACTTTTATGTGAATAAATGAATGATGAACACAATCTGTGCTATTCAAAACAGACTCATGAATAATTAAACTGTTTCCCTGCAATACAAAGATTTCACTTCTATCGTGTATCTTTATGACACATTTTTTTATTTTGAACTTTTTCATCTGTTTTACTTTAGCTGTATTGTACAAAATTTAATATTTGGCTTCCGCTAAAAATAAAGCTCGAATGGAAAGTCAAATTCCTACATTTTACTAGCGTTCGTAGGACATCAAAAGCGCTTTTCTACAAGTATCTCAAAATCTGATTTTTGTAAATAATGCTGCTTTTCTGCCCAAGGCAGTGTTGAACACTCTGAAAGCACCAAGCGTGCATCTGCTTACTCATGCCCATTTGAGGATATAAAGCAAAATGGAAACCAATTTACTTATTTTCAATATTCTTCTTATATGTATATATTTCAGTAGAAAAATAAGACATCATAGTATTTTTCTTCAACAGCTCTTATATTAGATAGAAAATATTTTCTATACCGTCTTTAAGTAGAGTTTTCTCTCCTTAGATTTTTTAATCTGTCTTTTCAGCTAGAATATTCCCACATTCCTAGATTTCCAGTAATATTTTTTAATGACTTTTTTAACTTCAATTCCTGTGTCAACAGATTTGAGCAGAGAAAAATTTCGAAACAATATTAATCAAAAACTTTGTTTTTTTATTAATACTGTTTCTTTTTTTAAAATTAATATTGATGATACTTCAACTTTGAAAATCATTTGCATCAACATGTTTTTTTGTTTTTTCAAAATATACATGATGCAATATTAAGCGATAATAAAACGAGTAGCTCTTCCAGGACCAAGCTAGCCAACTTTTTCTTACGCCAAAACCGATTTTCTCTCTGGAATGTTTAAGTTCCAACATGGTAATTAAACAACAAAAGCATTGTTTATTTATTTATTTATCTATTCATTTATTTATTTCTTTTTTAAGAACCACTTTGTAAAAAGAAACTAATTTGAGGTGATGTAATTATGACATCAAATCATATAATCTCAAATATTAAGCCATCATTTTTTATATTTGTACAAGATCTTTTACTTAAATATGAATGTTTTAAATACTAGATTTTTTTAATGTATAAATAGACACAAACAGAAAACACCAATTTTACTTACAAGTGAATTACAACAAAACTCATCTTAAGTACATCTTAATTAAATTTATAAGCCGGTATAACGAAAAAGTTAAAATAATTTCAGTGCAATACTTTACAAAATAACTCGATTTCAATCAAGCAATATAGAAAAAGATTTTTTTTTTCTTTTCAAGATTCATTTTGCTTTTCCACCACTTCCAAAGAATAAAGAAACAAAGTACAGTAAAAACTACTGAAACATTCAATGCAAATGAAATTTAACACCACTTTTTTGTTGCCAAAAGCAAAGTAGAATAATAGCAATGAAAAGTTTAGTGTTAAATTAAATTGTTTTCTGATCAATACCCATCAATATCAACATTAGAATTGTTTTCATTTTCCTGACGATTTTAATTTAGTTAACTTAAATTCACACTATAAATTGCTAACTTTTGCCAACATCAAATTCACGAGAGACAGCCATTACAATTTTCATTAATTCTCCCCCTTTTCTTGGATTAAATATCTATGAACATATTCAGAAGAAAAAAGAATGTTTAGTTTCATTGGTTTTTGATGCAAAGGTTTTAGTTTCTTCCGGTGGCGATTGATAAAATTTTTAAACTTTGCAAAACATATCTTTAAAATGAGCAAATAAAATTAGCTGTTTTCTTACATTGTATATGTAAGGAGTGCTTTCTAATTAGATTTGTTCGAAGCAAAAAACATTGTACCGTCTCACTGGTTATGTTTTGGTGTTTCCATATCCGCATATCCATCGTTTCCCCTTTCTTATCAAATAACAGGTACTAAGTTGCTAAAGTATTGAAAAAATTTAGTTTTAACACTGGATTTTATCCTGAAAACTATAGTTGATAAAAGACGAGCGTTAATAAGCTAAGTTTATAAACGTAAAAAACCCCATTCATTTCCAACTGGGCTATTTATGGTATTTCTTGAAAACGTCTCCTTTCATTCCTTTACCAGATTAAGACCTGACTGAAAAAGCATAAAACTTATATGAAACGCTATTAACTAGCACTTCCTACGATATCTCGGCACTATTAGGCTAAATGCCTTTGATTTGATTATCTTTCTGCTAATATTTATCAGCAAATATTCTTCGGTTTATGATGTTCCTTTTTTAGAATATTATCTTTGGAAACATTCTCACTCTTTAGCCAGTCATTTCTCTAGACCTCCATTTTTTATCTTATATTAGGTAGCATTTTTTAAAATTATTTTTCTGTATGTGTGTCCTACTTTTTCTCGTTTTTTGCTCCTTGGCTCTAATGGGTCACCTACGCTTCTTGTTTTGTGCTATTTTTGGTTGTTTTGTAATGCGCATGTTTCTACTCCCTGGTGGTCTGCTTGTTTTTCTCTTCTTCTGTTTCACCATTCGTTTACCTGGAAATAGTTATTTTCAGAATGTCTGTAATTTGTGCTTTTCTGCGTTGTTTATGCTTTAGTACGAATTATTTTTGAACATTCTTCATTCAATAGAAGAGATATGTATGTAAAATGTGCACATTTTCTGCCATTCCTTATTTTGTACGATCAGTGAATGGCAATTCTCACATAAAAAGATGAGTTAACATCACCTATTAAAGGAATAAATTACACATTTCGCCACAATATTTGAGTTCACTAGAGCAGCTTGGTTGAGGCAAATTGACAATAATATTAATATTATTCCGATGTATCGACATTTCCGGTTGAAAAGCAGTGTACTGATTTAAGATAATGTGAACTATAAATGCTAAACATTGAAAAATGCCCTAGCCAAAAATTCAGCTGAAAAGTACTATCCCAAGTAGCATCAACTCATCGGATTTTGCTCGGCCGATCAACAAACTCCTCGTAAACTGATCCTGTAACGCACGATGACATCGTTCCTATCAGTATCCGAGCACGGTTTTCGATGAGCTACTTTTCATCGGAAAGCGATATCCTTCCGATCAACTTTCCTGATGAAAATAAGATGAGCTATATTCCATCGGAAAACGATATCCTTCCGATCAAGTTTCCCGATGAAATTCCTCGGCACGGGACTGTTCTGCTCGTAAATTGCTCCAAATCTCATTGTATTCTCATCGGATTTTGCTGCTCGGATTCTGCTCGGCCGATGAGAAATATTGGATCATCGGCCGATGAGAATTTCATCGGATTTCGATGAATGGCCGATCATCGGCCGATGAGATGATGCTGCTAGGGATTAAATTTACTTGCTAAAATACTGCCTTCTGTTTTAGCTCCAAAGAAGTTAGTTGAAATAAGACCACCTGTCACGGAGAGCTTAGAAAAAAGAACCACATCATCTTCAAATACTTTGCAGACACCGAAACCAGTAGGTATTGTAAGACATGACTTTATTCGGATTGTGACGTTACAGCCTCCTACAACAAAAACAGCTATTCAACAAATATCTTCAACACCTGCTACAACAACAAAGCCACACAACAAAGCTTCCAGGCGGCCCAGGTATCGTGGTATGTATGATGATGAGAATGCTTTAACGAAATACTTTAATAATTTAATTTAAGAGATTTGGGAAGACTATGTAGATAATCTAATTAAGTAATCAACTTTGTTTGCAAAGAAACGTAATATACTCGTGTAATTGCGACGGAAACATTATTTTTCTATAACATTGCTTAAAATAATTGGGGAAGCTTGTAAAAAATTACAACGAAAACTCAAGTCAAATAAACGCTTATAATTAGAATCGGTGATGAAAACGAAAGATGAAAACTTCATATGCAAAATATAACTTTCTTGGCATCAGAAACTAGAAAAAGGATTTAAGTGCTGAAATCGTGATTTCTTTGAAATCATGGTTTCGCAAAAATCTCTTTTTTCAAATGTTGAAAGTCTACCATTCAGACTTTATTTAGTTAAAATGTTTCTGGAAAATGTCGCAACAAAGTGATTTATCAGAGTTCATGGCTTGAGGAATTATCGGGAAACTGGAAGCCAGGCTAACATAAAGAAAGGTAGCAAACGCAGTAGAGGGGTACGATTTGAAGCTAGAAGAAAGTGGAATCGATTTCAAAAAATAGGAAAATGGAGACGTTTACCAGAATAAAAATATTCTTGTGCAGAAAGATAAAAAAAAAGATCAGTTTTAATGATTTTAAAAAATATTTTAGCTAGGGATACCCCTATAAGTCTCCCACATTGCTCCAAATGTTCATGCTTTTGAACGTTGTACCTCTCTGGTCGTAGGATGTTAATGGTTAATATAATGTGCGTTCCTTCTCCAAATGAAAATAATGGCGATAAAACTCGAAAACTGAAATGAATTGGGAGCCTAATTTGCAAAAAGGGGGGCTATATGGAGGAAAACGGAGGTCATATTTAGATTCAGGGGTCATTTTACATGGAAATTTTGAAAAAAGGTATCAAGCATTTTGAAAGATTTTTTTCTCCCATGCAGTGTTCCTTTTGCTAAAGTGATGTAATAAAGTTAAAGAGGGGCAAAAACGGAGATTTCTTTTCTAATCAGAGGACACATCATTTTTACCATTATTTTCTTATAGTAGGAATGTATTGCAAAAAGCCAGTCACATAAAAGTATACAAATACGTATTTGGTATAGAAATACGCATTTCAGATATATTTACCATACATATTGCATTGGTTGTGCAGACCTGGAAAAGTTTTTTATGAATACTTTTAAGTAAAAACATTTCAGAAAATATTCCTTCTTTAAAAGTTTTTTTTCAAAAGTAGCTGCTTTAAAATATTTTTTCCTTCATCGACACTAAGAAGTTCTTTTTTTCTTTCTATTTGAGCTCTTAAGTAAAAATATTTTATCTACTCAAATATTTATAGTATCTTCTTTCTCTTATTTTTATCTAATGGGTAACAAACAAGTTTTTCTAATAAAAATTGCTATGATTTTTTTTTTGGTAAAAAAAAACTGATCTACTACAACCCATAAAGAATTTTTCTCCTCTTTTTTTCACCTTTAGTGTCTAGTTTGTTCTTTCCGTGCTCATAATGAATTTCTCGATTGCAAAAAAATAAAAAGGCACCGTCCTTCATTAAATAATGTTTTTTTTTTCTTGTGACTAAAATTAAAACTACGCTTCACCGATGCAAGTTATTAAGGTTATTTTTAATAATTCGCATGTCAATTTCTGTCTTAGTATATAATAATATTTTACCATGTAATATAATTACAGCTATCATAACTTGTGATTGTACCAAAAATATTTGCTCTTCCACTACTTTCATATAAATTTCACAAATGCGAATTTTGTTCAATGGTTAAGAACAGAACTTTTAATAAGTTGTAATCATTTAATTGAAATAATCCTACAGCTGCTTTAAAAAATAAAAATATCAAAAATAATATTGCACATGAAATACCAACCGTATACCAGTTATAAGTTCAACGTTCTTCCAAAGCGTAAACTTCATAAACAAAGGATGTTACAAAAATTAGAACGAGATCATCTATGTTCAAAACAATTGAAATGGTTAAAAGCAGTGGTCGGAAGTAGCGCGCTACAAGTAGCGAAACTACTGTAGTAGCTACATTTTTGAGTAGTTTGTAGTGTAGAGCACTACTTTTTAAAAAACGTAGAGTAGTGAGTAGCGCGATGCAAAAAAAATAGTAGTTTGTAGCGATTTCTGGAAACTATATTTATAACATGTCATTAAAAAAAATAAATAAAATAAATAAATGAACGAAAAAAAAGAAAGAAAGAAATAAACTTCTTTGTTTCGAATCTGGTTTAATCGAATCTCACCGGTGCAAATCTTGCACGAATGCACCAGTGGACGCAATGAGAAATAAGTACTATAAAAATGTGAGCTGATCTTTATATACTTCATTTTGACGCCAAACATTCTATCTATTTGATGTCATTGGTTTACCTGGCATCATAATTTTCTTATTCTGACAAATAATTTTCATAATCCTAAACATTACCTAGCAAGAAATTATTAGAAATTTGGAGGTTAAATTCTTTCAATCGTTCAAAGTTTGAATCCTATCTTGCGGCGACTATTCGTAAAATCGTAAAAAAAAAAAAATCTTAAAAAGCCGAATTATGGCAAAAAAAAAAAAAAAAAAAAAAAATCCTAGTAATATTCCATGTCCAAACAAGTTAATTTATTAATCTAAACTACTTTTCGAATTTTTTCGGTCAATCACCAAACGGTGGATGTTTTTCTTTAAATTTATTTTTAAAAAAGTAGCGAAGTAGCGTCATCATTTCGAAAGTAGTTTGTAGTTGCTACATTTTTCAAAAAGTAGTTGTAGTTGTAGTTAACTACATTTGTAACAAAGTAGTTGTAGTTGTAGTTCGCTACAAAAGAAATGTTTTTTTTTCAACCACTGGTTAAAACTAGTTCTTTTCAAACTAAATAATTAATTAAAACGCATGCTTAAGCTCAACGATCAAGCAAACTATGAATATTGTGGATTAATTCTAAATTAAATTACATCACCTTAAGTGAGTATATATAATGCACAAAAAATAATTCTCAATAACCTAAAGTAAAATTATAGGATTATGTTTTTAAAAAGGCAAACATTCTGGATCGTTCTTTGGAATGTTTAGCGGATTTTAGATGCCATCAAATTTGGGGATAGATATCCTTTGTTTTTATGAAAAACACTTATTTATGCCAAGAAACTTTACAAATCACATTAAAAATCCTTTTAATTGACTATATTTCACACATTATAGGTCTTTCTCACGTTAATCTCCAAGCTCCAAGAAAGCAAAAGTTGGAAAAACAGATTTCCGTTACTGTGGCACCAAGGCTACCTATTACATCATCAACAACACAGATTTCCCCCAGACGGTCTAGACAACAAGAGTTTCATTTCAGAAATTCGGTCAGTTTTCAAATGATACCACCAAGCTCATTCTCAGATAGGAGATCGTTGTCATCCTCAACAACTCCCTCTCCTCTACTTGTTAGTGAATCTCCTGCAAAACGAAGCAAAGTTCTAAAGGAAAATAGTCTCATCTTTAGTTTCGAGCCCACAAGACGGAGTGGGAGAGCAAATTTGCTGCGGAATGTTACAGGTAATTTTGCATTTATTTGTACGAGGCACAATTTGCACGAGGAATTTGCATTTTTACGAGGCATTTTGTACGATGAAAATTTGCATTTATTTACACTTCTGCACATCAGAATCAGAATGACGTAAGTCCGAAAATGTGAATTTTCACTTTTTTGCTTCATTGTATGCAGAACCTTATTGCACATCGAGCTATTAAAACAGTATTCTATAAAACTAATTTCTTTACAAATATTTAGCAGCGTGAAAAGAGCCCGAGTCCCCTTCTTTGCATGTATTCGGCAATCGTTCTCGCCCTCTACTGAAAAATGACAAAACTTACGTTAGTCTGGTTCTGAGGTACAGACTTATCGTCTTTAACAGTTTTAGATGATTCACAATTTGGTTCTTTGTATATATGTTTGATTTGATATGACAATCTTCATGTAAAGGTATGAAGCATTCCAGTTTAAGTCAACGAAGTTAAAGTTTAAAATAAAATATTTTTGGAAAAAAAAAGAACCGACTTCAGTTGGAAATTGCTCTAAAAAGTAAAAAAATAATTTTTTTCTTTGAACACCATCGAAACTACTTTTAAACATAAGTTTTGAAGTCGCCGCAAAAACGATAGGTAAAATTATATTTAACCATATTTTTCCAACATTTTTTCAGAGAAACCATTGAAAATTAAAAGCAGAATATTTGTACCATTACACGAATGTGTGGTAATCAATGAAATGAAACCATTAAGATTTATTTATTAATTATATTTATAATATTTATATTAAATTATATTTATAGTTGAATTGTAGTTGCATATGATTCTATACATTGTTTTTGCGCCGACTTCAAAACTTATGTTTAAAAGTAGTTTCGATGGTGATCAAAGAAAAAAATTATTTTTCACTTTTTAGAGCAATTTCCAACTGAAGTCGGTTCTATTTTTTCCAAAAATATTTTATTTCATTCTTTTTAGTGTAAATGCACTTAAAATAATCAAAATATAGTTTAAAAACCATGCAGCTGTTCAAAAAACTTGCAGACCTGGACTCAATCTCATTCCATCAAGAACTTCAACCCGATGCGTTTAACTACTTGACCATCGGGTCGCTGATTGAAGTAAGGATTTACGATAGCACATATTGTTTTAAATAACATGAAATTTTAGTTTTTCGATCATAACTTTTTTTCTAGTGAACAATTATCGTCATATGAATACATGGTACCTAAGTTAACCATCTCCTATCGATTTAAAAAAGTCGTTCAAATCGGTTCAGTAGATCAGATGTTATGTGCGAAAAAAAAAGTACACGCTTTGAATTGAGAACCTCCTCCTTTTTTGAAGTCTGTTAAAAAAAAGAAACTAAGTTTTTAGAAACTGTTTTCAAAATATTGTAATAAGACCTATTTGATACTAATTTCAATATTCGAAGTTACATAAAATTTTATTCTTTAAGTACTAAATTACAAACACGATTACAATGAAATAACAGCATCATCTTTGTACCCATAAAGACACGTTTTTTTGCGTCGAAAAAATATTTCCTTGTAACTCGAAAACACATGGCTGAAATCAAAGTCGCTCCTTTTTAAAGTTGATTGACACTGAATTTTTTATTACTTCGCTCAATTTTCATACCTTCTAAAACAAAAAGGTGATTTGCAATTCAATGAATTTGCCATTTGTCTTGAAATGCAGCAATATTGTTTGAGTTAAGAATTAGTTTTAGCCCAAAAAAGGGATTGTTTAAGTCTTAACCGGGCGGTACACGTATTGTACCATAAGTCTATTTTCTTTAGAGGACGGGCTTGACATTTTCACTCGAACCCTTTGGAGCCGCGGATTTTTTTCAAGGTTTCATACGTCTGGTACAAGTTTATACCTTCTCTGTTCAATGGAAAAGAAATACGTGGTTCAACTGTCGTACTACCTGGGTCGAAAGAAAAATTTCCAAAAAACAGCCCGGATCCAAAAGGTTAACAAATAATAGAGATAGAGATAGAGAGACAAGAATCTCTTTGAAACTATAAATATAAGAAACTGTACAAGATGTGTTCATTAAATTAAAGGGCTGGGGTTATTACACCTGCATAAATAGTGAAAAACAAGCATAGGTGTAACGGTTCTCAAAATAGTTATTTCTGGTATTCACACACTTTTTTTCATGGTGGTTCTGGAAGCACGCTTCATAGTCTTCTGAAAATATGCTTCGAAGTTGAGCAATTACGGTTCTCTTTATGCTCTCTATGTCCAGAAATTGTTGTCCATCCAGAGCAGAGTTAATTTTCGGGTTGTGTTCATTAAAGTCCAGGACTATACCCTGTAGTTAATCAATGAAAATTTGCACACTGAAAAAAAGAAAAAACTTATTATTTTAACAGTATAATATTGAAAACACAGGTTCTAGTTTGAAACTCTCAAATGCACAGTAACAAACTGCAAATTAGCAATTTTGCAGATTATTACTGTAAAATTAACAATTTTGCAGTTTACTACTGAAAAATTAGCAATTTGACGATTTATTACCGTAAAATTAGTTATATTATACTGTAAAAACAGCAATTTAATACTGGCAGTAAAGAACTCGATTTAAAACTGTAAAATGCACAGTAATAAACTGTAAAATTAGCAATTTTACAGTTTATTACTGCAACACAACCGTGAAAACAACACTTTATTTTTTGCAGTGTAGGGACGTGAATAGGAATGTATATAAACACGAAAATGTTCAGAAAGTCTAAAAAAGCAATCGATTTCATGACATAGAGAACATAAACAGAAACGTACTGCTGAAATTCGAAGTATATTTTCAGGAGACTATGAAGCGTCTTTACAGAATTGGTACCACAGTGAAAAAAATGTGCAATAATCTAAGAAAACTATTTTGAGGATTATTACACGTATATATGTTTTTTATTATTCACTCCATTGTATTAGCCCTAGTCCTAGGATTTTATAGGCCCACCCTGTATAAAACTTTCAAATGTGAAGAATAAAATCAATTAACAATTTAGGTGGGAAGGAGGTACATACTGAAATATCATAAAACAAAGAATTTTGGATCGATTTAGAGGCTATTTTAAGCAGCGCAAATAATTAAAAAGTAAAGATAACCATCTTCATAGTAGCGTTAATAAAGTGAAAAAGTTTTGCAAGGGAAGAAACATCTTGAATAAAGTTTACGGAAGTGTGTTTTTTGTGTTTTAGACAGGAGAAAAAACAGAAAAATTAGAAAAAAAAGTTATGCATTTCCTTCTCACTAACATTAAGTTAAGAGTTTTTGGAAAAGAGAGGTTTTTTTTATGTCTTCAACATTAGCTTCCTCTATCCGGCGCTTTACAAAAAAAAAAAAAAGTATTAATTAAAGAAAATCAACAAACCATTATTGCATTATATTTTATAGAAAAATACCAATCCTTTTTAGCTATTTTCTTTATTTTTATTATTCTTTGTTTTACTTTAACTATTTTCATGAATAGTTGCCAGCCACATTGTCTAGGGGTCAGATCAGTCTGCCACGGATGGTGCGGCCCCGGGTTCGAGTCCCGGCTTGGGCATGGGTGTGCTTTCTCTCTCCTGTCCTTGTCCTTACTTTGTGTGAATGTGTTGTTGTGTGAAAGGTTGCCTACCCTATAAACGGGTACCTATGGCATGCGTGTAGTGTGGAAGTCGGACCTCACACCTAATAACGGTACAGTTGGAAAAGTGAAGCAGCGCACCCCAAATTGCCAGCCTGGATGGCACACGACAAAAAAAATGAATAGTTAGTTCTCTTTGAGATTCTAAGTTCAGAACTCCAACAATATCTTAACATGTTGCATTAACTACACACTGTAAAAAAATGCTATTTTTACAGTATAATACAGCAAATTTAATAGTAACAAATTGTAAAAATGGCTAGTTTTACAGTAATAAAAAGTAAAATTGCTAATTTTACATTTTATTACTGTGCATTTTAGTTTTAAACTGGAACATCCGCTGCCAGTATTATACAGCTGTTTTTTCAGTATAATTCAGCTAATTTTGTGGTAATAAACAGTAAAATTTAGGTAATAAACTGTAAAATTGCTTCTTTACAGTATTATGCTGTATAATCGCTAATTTTACAGTTTATTACTGTGCATTTTACAGTTTAAGCTGGAACCTTTGCTTCCAGTAGTATATTGTAAAAACAACACTTTATTTTTAAGTGCATTGTAAAATTTACAAGACTGAAAGCAGCATTTTTTTTTTTTTTTTTTTGCTTTTCAGTTACGCCACAGAGCGAAATAAACGAAAGAAATACAACTTTGAAAAGCAGAATAAGCGTAGAACGTTCAAGACAGTGGGCACCTGTTCAAAATCCCTGGTGGACTCAAGTTACAGCGCCCACACCTTCTTCAGTAACTATTTCTAAGCCGGCAACAAACTTTATTGAAAAACCTTTTCATTCCTCTTCAACTACCAAAAAGCCAATCCGGGAACAAACTCCTGTTACCTCTGCTCCCCAAAGCAGTGTCAGGAGAGAAGGCCGGAATTTCAGAAGAGCGGATTTTGAAGCAGAAGTTTCGACAACAGATCCGAGTCTCTCAAGTACAACGGGTACCAAAAAACCGTTCAGGGTTTACTTTTTTGAGCCAAAAAGGAAGAAAAGCAAACAAAGTGACGCGCTCGCAGAAGAATTGGGTAAAGAAAGGAAAATGGTGCCGAACAGTAAGCGTTTTTGTTTTTTCTTTAACATTTTTGAATGTGAAATTTTATAAAACCAGCTATATATAAAAAATAAATAAATAAATAAATAAACTCTAGAAAAATGAATGTCGTTTCTACAGTATAACTCAGGTAATTTTATTGTAATAAACTATAAAATTGCTAATTTTACAGTAATAAACTGTAAGATTGCTAATGTAACGATTTATTACCGTGCGTTTTACAGTTTTAAATGGAACCTCTGCTGCTAGTATTATACTATTGTTTTTACGGTATAATACAGCTAAATTTTACGACAATAAACTGTAAAACTTCTAACTTTGCAGTGATAAACTGTAAAATTGTCAGTTTTACGGTTTATTAATAGATCTATTTCAAACAAATCTAAAAAGGTTCCACTGCCTCTATATAGAAGTTGGTAAGACCTCCTTTGGAGTATGCTGTTCAGTTTTGATCTCCTTATCTGAAGAAAGATATTAGTGTATTAGAAAGGGTACAAAGAAGGGCTACAAGGTTAGTAAACGGATTTTCTAATCTAGACTATGATTCCAGACTTAGAATGCTTAATATGTATAGTCTTGAGCAAAGGAGAACCAGAGGGGACATGATTCAGTTATTTAAATTTATTAAAATGAATGATGTTGCAGGGTTGAATTTTTGCATGGAAAGCAGGACAAGGGGTCATTGTTTTAAGCTGATTAAACCTCAGGCTAACCTGGAAATTCGAAAAAATTACTACTTTAGCTGGGTAGTGGGAACTTGGAACAGTTTACCGGAAGAGGTGGTAAGGAGCAATGGAGTAGATAGCTTTAAGAGGGCCATTGATCTTCATTGGGGTCTTTAATTTGACTAGGACCAGCCCAGTTGGGCCCAGAGCCTGCTGCTGGTCGTCGCATTTGTATTTGTATTACTGTGCATTTTAGTTTTAAATTGGAACCTCGGCTGCCAGTTCTTTTCTGTTTAAACAACAGTTCATTTTTTGCAGTGTAGTAAGAATTATTAAAATTTTGACATGCGTGTACGCGTGTATGCCAGAGCGCACGCGTGTGTGTGTGTGGTGGAGTGTAGGTGTGTGTGTGTATTTGTGCTTGTGTAAGCGTGTGTAGAGCTTGAACACTACCACCCTAGAGGAATGGAGGCCCAGGAATAGAGAAATTGTTTCGCACCAAAAGGGGCAGTTAAAAATGGTAGTTGCAGAGGTACCCTGTAAAAAATCAAAGGGGGCTAATTGCGATTAAATGAAAGTAATAAGCAATTCGATGATTGTTTCATTAAAAAAACCCAGCACTTTGTCAAAGGAACTATGACTTTTAATCAATCATTCAACATGCAAGGTGTATGAAAATAAAAAAAGAGCTACTTACGCATTATCAATCTAAATTATCGGTCCATCACGAACCAATGACAAATTGAAACGAATGAAAGAAAAATCTTCACTTAAGTTAATAAATCTTTCACAGCTTACAAAAGCTCGATTTGTTTTTATTGGTTCTATGCTCAAATTCACCGTAATTGTCTTAAGTATTGACGAATGAAAAATTTTTACTTACTTCAATACTTCTTTCACTGCTCACAAAAATTACGTTTGTTTTTAAAGGACTCCTTGCTGAAATTCATCACAATTCTCTCAATATGGACACACAAAAAGCACACGATAAATCTTATACTCCAATTGGATTAAAGAAAATCGGATCACACAAATTGAATTAAAACGCAATTTCACACAGTAATGAGTAAGCACAAATTAAATTACAATGCATAAGAGAAGAAAACAATTTTTTGGTGTCATTGTATCAAAAAAAAAAAAAAGAGTAATGCTGACTAAACGAACTGAGCTAAACGGTAGAGTGGTACTCGACTGATTTTTCCTCGGCCTGCTAATATACTTTTTTTTATGCACTTTTATTTGCTTTTATTTTTATGGAGCTATAAAGTTGAAAATTTATGTGTGATTGTTTTTATATTTACTCAGAGGCGTATTTGGACGTGAGGCGGCCCTGGGCTTTTAAAACGCCCCCCCCCCCTTGAGGTGTTCAATTTTAGATTTGTAAAAAAAAAATATTTACTTGACATAAAATGTATTTTCAAGGTAAACCTTGTAAAGCTCGGCCACACAGCTAGTTAAACATGAAATTGGTTGGTTGTTAACAACCAGCCAATTGGTAGAGATTCGTCTTTTGCGAATCTCAACTTTTACTACTACAAATCTGCTCTTACATTATTATAAATCAACCTTTTTGATACTTAATTACATTAAGAACTTTCTTTCGAAAGTTAAAAGTTTTTGAAATGAATAATCTTCACATATTTGTTTCAAAAATAGTTTTAAAAATTTTAAGAACTTGTTTTGAAAAAAAATGTTACTAGACCTTATCAACAGCTTGCAATTGGAAACGAATAACGAAATAACAATAATATTAAAACAATCTGTGCTGGTCCAACAGATGCAGCGACAGCGTTTGCACACTTTATGGTGCGACATCGATGTCGATGTTTTCGAAACATTGTTAAAACATTGAACATTGTTAAAACATTGATGTTTTTGCCATTGTTTTTATGGTGTTGATTCTTTTGTATGAAACATTCCGCCAGCATTCCAGTATTATTAAATAAAGAACAGTATTTAATTCAATTAATTGATGTAATTCTCGCAGCCGATCCGCCCTGCTGTCTAAAAAAAAAGTCTTCACTTTGCATGGAAAAAGTGCCCCCCATCCCCCGTGCCGCCCTGGGCTATAGCCCATTAAGCCCATACTAAATACGGCACTGGATTTACTGTTATCTGGATACATTCTCTCCATGAACTTTTCCTTAAAATATCATTTAGTTGTGCGGATCGATTTAACTGAGTACCCTTTTTACTTACTAGTTTTTCTAATATTGTATCCATTTTTCGTATTCGTACGTAGCGTAGATTTTGCAATAAAGCGTTCGACCCGCAAGCTATGACGTCATCAAACTTTGATTATTTTCACATTTACTGAGTTATTACATACCATGCCCTCTTCAAATAAATAATTTCGGTTGTTTACGCTTGAAGTGCACGATATTATGAACTCAGCCGAATAAATCATAACGAATACCAAAATCTGCCCTAGCGATGCGATTTCCATTTTTCATTTCATGGTAGAACGGTTTAAATTGTTTCTAGTACAAATAGTGAAGGAATAGCTATTATAGTCATTTCATGACTGGAATTCACTTATTATATGGTTTCTTTTATAACTATCGATTCCAATAAACGGCCGTTCTGTTGTGCTATGCACTTAAAGCAATGATGAAATGACGTTATTTGCAGTTTAAAGGATTGTAAAGCACTTGTTTGGTATCATTTAGCATGAAAACGTAAAATATATTAAACTGAGCAAACAAAAGAAATATTTACAGAAAGCAGAGCGAGAAAAGTATATATATATATATATATATATATCTTCACTAAATGAAATTATCCTTATTGTTATATTATTTTGTACTTACTTATGAATAACTTTTTTTCTTTCGTTTCGTCATTTATTTTCTTACCCAAATACCAGAACCATAACTCGACGCCGTTTTTTTTTACTTGACTGATGGAAAAATAAGAAATTTTCTATTTTGCGTAAACTTAAACTGTCGTTCAAAAAATAAAGTTAAATGCTATTTTAAGTTCTGCTAAAATCATTTTTTTAAAGACTTTTTCTGTACTTACTTTTGTCATGGTTTTCACCTTTTGCTTCCGGCTGCAGAGTTAAATTCAGCCGCGTGAACTTAAACGCACTTCCGCTTTATAGTAGAGCGAGCGGCACAGTGCGTAACACAAAATAAATTTAACAAACAATAAATTTAACACATTAATCTCAAGGCTAACCAAAACAAAGATATATTTGCAGATTGTGGGCATTTAATCTTCACGTGAGCTATGTATAAGCCTCTTATATAAATATTTTTACTTATGTAAGAATCATCATGCATGCGAACGAAACAATGCGTCACGCCGCTCCGCTGTAAAGACGTTTAGAATTGAATTTTAAAAGGGACAAGTTGTAAGAAAAAGAGAGAGACGAAGATATTGGGGGTGGCTAGGTTGAAGTCAGGCCCCTATATATACGAGCCGGCGCATCAAGATTAAGTTTCACCACTTTGGATCCAGCGCGTGTTTGTGTGTTTGAGAGGTTGTCTTTTCTGGCCAGTAATCTCGTTTTGGTAATTTTTCACTGTAAGCAATTATCAGCGGCATGTGGATTTGGCAAAGCTTAGCAATGTGCCAAAACTTTTTTCTGGTAACCCTACTCCGCAACAATGAAAATTTGAAAGTAAAAGTTAAGGAATTGGATCCAAAGTGGTGAAACTTAATCTTGATGCGTCGGCCTGTCTATATAGCGGCTCTAGGTTGAAGTAGAGCCGCTATATATACTCTATATAGGGCCTTATGGTTGTCTATATAGGGGCCTTAGGTTGAAGGAAAGGGAATGTGTTGTGGAATTTGGGCATTAAGTCATTATATAAGCTAAAAAAGTACGCCTTTAATATAAATGCTTTTATTTATTTGTTTGAGGATTCTCTAGTGATATGGCGCAAAGCGTTAGGCCGCTCTGCTGTCAATACGTTTGGAATGGACTTTTCTAATTCACGTTTGGTAGTAGGACGAGAGAAGAAAATATTGGGGTTGCCGGGTGTAGGAAGGGGGTGTGCTGTAGATTTCCGAGGAGTAAATCATTACAAACCTTAAATATAGGCCTTTAATATACATGTATTTTGTGAAGATGTTTATGTGCTAAGGGCACGAAGCTCCTCTAAAAAGGTGTTAGGAATATACTTTTGGATGGTATGCGTGGCAACAGGCCGATAGAAGGCGATGATATAGAATTAGTTTGGGTTAATCTGTGCTTTGGGTCCCTTTTCTCGCCAAACACGGATTTCGGTTTTGTCGCCATAGAAACGCTATTTTTGCGGAATGTTCTTGGAGCTTTCAACTACGCGAGACAACAAGGAAAACACACCAGTTGGCGACTTGGGTTCAGTTCCCAACTTGCTCAGTTGGGAGAGCGGAAGACTGAAGATCACTGGTAGTTTGTTTATATGACCTTTTAAACCGCAATGTAAATATTTTATTGTTCTTGTTATTTTAATTAATACTATACTGATTTTGAAACGTAATTTGCTTTATACAAAGGAATATTTTTGAAGAGCGAAAAAAAACTAGGCGACAATGCGATCGTGCAAGATATGTTTTCTAGAAAAATAGTAATATAGTGCTTCAAACTGAAAGCCCTATTGCACGACAGCATAGACTACAGGCACGTCGCAAAAGATATAAAAAATGGAAAGCAAATGAAACAAAAATTGAAAAAACGAAAAAACTTTGAAATAAAATATAAAAAAACTTTTTAAATTTAAAGACTATTTCTGTCCGCTCATTCGCACTAAAAAGTATGAAATGAAATAAGTATTCGATATAGTGATTATAGTGTTCAGAAATGTCAGTTCATCTTTATGTATTTATATTTACGTTAATGCTAAAGCAGTCACTATAATAAGTAATTCCTTTCTTGATTATAATGCTCAAAAATTCCAGCTCATCTTGATATATTTATATTTACGTTAATGCTAAAGCAGCCAATAAAGTTTAAATTAAAAATTTGATTTAAGAAATAGGCCGGTAAGTGAAACCAATTATAATAAACAGTATACCGCCTATTTCTTAAATCAAATTTTTAATTTAAACTTTATTGGCTGCTTTAGCATTAACGTAAATATAAATATATCAAGATGAGCTGGAATTTTTGAGCATTATTATTAAGAAAGGAATTACTTATTATAGTGACTGCTTTAGCATTAACGTAAATATAAATACATAAAGATGAACTGACATTTCTGAACACTATAGCCACTATATCGAATACTTATTTAATTTCATACTTTTTAGTGGGAATGAGCGGACAGAAATAGTCTTTAAATTTAAAAAGTTTTTTATATTTTATTGTTTAGTAAAGGAAAAAATTATAATAAATTGATGTGATAAATTTAGTTTTTAAATATCTGCCAAACCAGTGTTTCTGAGCACATTTTTGGACTCTATTTATTAATTTAAGCTCTGTCATGTTGGTCCTAATAGGCGTCAATAAGGTTTTGAAATAATGTTTGAACATATACATCAAGATACATTATATACCGCTCAGACATAAGGAAATTAACACAGTCTGAGAAGAATCCAATTTAATATCGTGTCAAGTTTAGTACGAAAACAGTTGATTAGCCACCAAGCCTATTATTTAGATTGGAAGGTTCCAATAAAGTTGATACGCGTTGAGCATATAGTTTTACACCTGAATGATTGCAATAAATCAGTGATAAAAGATTGACTGCGAAGCGATGTCACAAAAAATCTCCTTCTCATTCAAATAATGCTTTCAAGCATTATGTCTAGACAAGTTCAGTGAATATTCATTCAGATATTTCCTCACACAGCGTATGAATTAGTTTGTGTCAAATTACAGATTATGTGTGCACAGAGAAATTTGAATATTTAAAATTGAAAATACCATACTGCATCTTTTAAAAGAAGTTAAAACCCTAAGCTCTAAAGTTTTCACACATTTGATGCCTTAGAGAATAGGACATCAACCATAAGATAATGAATATTTGGCAAGTAGTGCAGCACTCGTCTTTTTTCTTTTAGAAAATGTCAACCAAAATGACTATATGAATTGCATATATGTATATGCAATTTATATACATTAATGACTACTTTTGTATGTATGTCTAGGGTAATCTTCTAAACTACTGGACCGATTTTAACCATTTTTTCACCGTAGATAGCTACATTAGCAGGAATCAGGATAAGGTACAATTTATTTCTAAAAAACTTAGTTTAAAAAAGAAATGGAAAACAGTAAATTCCATGTAATTTCCCCATTAAACGATTAAATTTTCAACCTATTGTTGCAAAAATTTGTTGCCTTGCAACAACAATATTAATAGTAATCATAATGCAAATTTTGAATCAAGGCTTCACTGGAGTAAGTATGAAATTTATTGCTTTCTTAGGGTTTTTATGTTCAGCTATGCCAGTAATCGATACCGGGTTAAATACAAAGAATTGATTTTGGAAACAGTTAGAAAATAGAAAGGGTTTTTTTGGAAAATCACACGGATAAAATAAATAACGCATTTAAGTTTCATCAGTACAGATAAATTAGTGGAAGAAGTTGGCATCCCGACTCTCCGTGGCTTCTGCAAAAAGTTCGCCAAGAAATTTCACACAAACATCCCTCGTGTGGGTAATCCCCTTCTGGACAACCTGCCTTTGTATGACCCGTTGGATCCAGCGAATTCTCGCAGGCCTCGTGCTCTGCTAGCCTAGTATCAATGTCGAGGTGGGGTCTGTGGATCCGCTGTGGGTCCACTCTCAACACTTCATAACTCGATTTATCTCTTATGCACTCTGGCTAGGAGCCTTTTGCTTCTCTATTTTATTTTATTTTATTTATTTATTTATTCATTTTATTAATCCTATTTTAGTACTGTTTTATGTTATTATTATTTTGAATTAGAAAAAAAAAGAACAAAGGGAAAATTTAAAACTAGTTATTTGTACATGCATTAAAACAAACAAAAAAAAAATAAATAAATAAATAAATTTGTAAACTATCTTTTTGAGAGGAAATTGATATTTTAACTTTTTTACTAAATTTAAAATTTTTATTGCCTAGGCCATTATTAGTCTGGTACTCTCGTAAGAGGAAGTTAATACCCTCGTGCATCCACGCAATCAATCCTGCAATGAACAATAGCCATGTCCCCATCCGGGGAAACCTTCAATAATAGCACACTGGAGGATGAGAGGCTGAGCCCCGGGAGCCTCAAGCTTCAAAATTTTATTTATTTCGTGGCATTTTAGTTTGATTTCATGTTCTCCTTCACACCCAGTTAATCTACCGCATAGTCAAAAAAAAAAAAAAATACCTTTGAGAAATATGATTCTACTGGACTTAGTTGAAATTCATGTATTTATTTTCTTGGATTTGACATGTTGCATTTAAACCCGTGCGACGCCGGGCACATCAGCTAGTATTTCTATATTCTGTCTTTAAAATAAGTACACGTATAACGTATATTTTCATAATTTGACTTATAACGCATGTTACGCAGGCGTTTATTGATTAACAAAGGAACCACGTTGCAACGCTGTCCAATTCCTCTCAACTCTCCCCAACTCTACTCATAGGAGACTTCGTTTTCGAGTTACTCATATTCTTGATAACGTCTTTGACGCGTCTTTATTTCTACGGGAGCACCTTCCGTTGCAAATTTTGTACTTGTACCGGATTAAATTTGATAAAAATAGTTATGGTCTAAAACGATCCCTGGATTTAGACATGAATAATCCGTATCCGTATTCATTACAAGGATCTACATTTTGAACGATCCAGCACATCCAATTTTAGTATTGTAGTGTTCTACGGGGAAAAATCCATATTTCTTATTAGAACAAGAGCTACATAAGAAACCGACTTTGCATTTTTTCATTTTAAGTAGAATGTGAAGGATCATTGTAACACTAAAAATTGCAAAATACATCTTTGTGTTTGAAAATCAATCCTGCTTGCAAAGAACACCACCCGAAACCTACATAAATAATATCATGGACATGTTTGTTAACAGTTTATCGGAACTGCACATTAACCTTTTTCTATGCAATTCAGTTTCTACTAATGTTCTACTACACTTTGTTTTTCTCAAATTCTATTTCCCAAAACATGAAAATTTGAAATTACACAAGAGTACACCATATTTAAACCATAATGTTTGGTATTTCATATGTGATGCTATTGGTGTCGATCTTTTTCATCTTTTAAAAAGCATAACAGAAAATATTAACCCTTCACTGCATTTTGTATCAAATTTGGTATATAATTTACTTTTCCATAAACAAAAATATTTGAAAAAATTCTTCATTTTGTACACGCTTTTTTAATTTAGAAACATAAATAAAACTGAAAAGACTGCTCGTAGTGAACATTTGGGAGATGTTGACCTCTCAGATAGTTTTATCACATAACTATATGACGAAAATTCCATGTAAAAGCAGAGGTGGCGCTAGGAAATGCCCGATAGGGGGCAAGCTTCCCCGACAGGGGGGCATAAATAAAATTTTAAAATTTACATTCACTAACTCCCCCCACCCTCTTCTATCTTTCCATTTTTTATGATTGCGTAAATACAAAAGTAATCATTATTACCTCTAACAAAACAAATACGAGTTTTATATTTACAGCTTATCATCAAACTAAAAAACGATGATTGAAACTAAATAAAATGATAGAAACATACTAATACAAGTTTTATTATCCGAAATAAATAGATATACGGAGAACGAAATTATTAATTAATGAAAATTTTGTAATTTTTTTAGGGTTTCACCAGCTTAGTTACGTCCGTTTTTTAAATTCTTTTTACTATAAATAAAAATATCGTGGGACCCCCCCCCCTCTCCCCGTTTTCGTTTCTTGAAAAGAAATGAAAAGAAAAGTTTGTTTCGTAAATTAAAAAACACTCCATTTTTTATTAGAAATTATTAATTTCTCCATAAATATTTTTATTTGTTAGAAATCCTAATTCTGAAGTCCGAGTAAAAATGTTGGATTGAATTGACAATTTTGGAGTGATACCTTATAGTAAACTGCAATTTATCACTTCAAAATACCGAACTTCTTCAACTTTTAATCGGCTACGCCTTTTGTGCTAACTTTTCTCATTTTATTTAATTTTAAATGACATGCCACCCGAGTTTCAAAATAAAACGTTGTTTTACTTTCGGTTTTTTGGAAAATATCTAATATCTTTAAATGAGCAATTCTTGTATATATATATATATATTTCGGATCTCGAAAACGGCTCTAACGAATTCGATAAAACTTGGTATTTAGGTGGAGTTTTGGTTTCTGAGTTCATCTACATCGGCGTTTTTTCTGTAAAAACGCCAGTTTTTACAAAAAACCCCGTTTTTTGTGCCTTCATTAAGTAAGTTAGAGACGCTTTCTTTATCGCCATTTTCTTTATGGTTTCTCTCATTGTTACTGTTTCCTAGCGACCACGTTTTGTTATAACAATTGGATTTCATAGTTAATCACATCAGCGCGAGTTTAAATTTCATGGTATTTGGCAACGTTAAATTGTTAATGTTTTTTGAAATGTTAAAGCAAGGCTTCACTAGATAGTGTCTTATACAGGCTGTTTCATTTATTCAAAAGCCATGGGATAAAAGCAGTGGTGATTGTCCAGCGACATTTATTCAATTTTATGGTAACTTACACGATATAAAAATCGGATTATTTTACTTTTCAAGTACGATTTAAAAATTGAGTATAAAAGTGTTACAGTTAGTTTTCAAACACTTTTTTTCCTCCTCAAGAGTGTTTAGTAAGATATTTCAGGTAAAAAATCAATAAATACGAAACTCAATTTTCTTTAAATATTAAGTTTCAAAACAAAATTACATCTATCTAATATCTTTAGACGAGCAATTCTTGTATATATATATTTCGGATCTCGAAAAACGGCTCTAACGATTTTGATAAAATTTTGTATTAAGATAAAGTTTTGGTTTTTGAGTTCATCTATATCGGCGTTTTTTTGTGTAAAAACTCAAGTTTTCACAAAAAAACCCGTTTTTTGTGCCTTCATTAGAAGTTTGACGAGCTTTCTTTCGCCATTTTCTTTATGATTACTCTTATTGTTACTGTTTCATAGCAACCACGTTTTATTATAACAATGGATTTCATATTTAATCACATCAGCGTAAATTTAAATTTTTATGGTATTTGGCAAACGAGTTTTGGCAACACGTTAGAATTTTATTGTTTTTGAAATTTAAAGATCGATCAAAAGAAAGTTAGAATTGGGTGTGGGCCGCGGTAGTCCGATCGGTAAGTCGTCGGACTCGTAACCAGAGGGTCCCAGTCCGATCATATAGAGGAAGCCCAGCCGATCAAAGATCCACCGTTTTCATTAATGGTGGCTGGGGGACGTTAAAATTGTTCGTGGTCATAAATTCCTCCAAGTGAAACGATACCTCTGGGGGATTCTGGGCCAAGGGTTTGCTCGGCCCTTGGGCCTGGTTCAAAAATGAACAGAGCGCTCTTCAAGGCCCCATCCCGGTAAAACTACGAGTTGTGGTATGTACGGGGAGAACCTTGGAGTGTGAAGTCAAGTGAAAGTCAAAACCAACTGGAACTAAATGTGTACTGGAGAACATGGACTCTGCATCCATTCTCATCAACCCCTCCCGCGCTTTAGGCGCCAAATAAAATGCAATTGGGTGTGATTTTACGGTGAGTATGGATTAAATAAGGTTGTGTTTTTTAAAACAAATTACGGCTATTTTAAAAGCATAATTGCAACCAAAGGCTTAAAAATGCTTTTCAAGTTTATCTAAATAAGTACTTCGCATTTTAGAAAAAAACACGAGTTTACAAATCTCTTTTTTTTTAACCGAGCGGGCTCGGTCCCCTGGTACTTATTTAATTATTGAATATAAGACTAATAATAATGAAGAAACATTTTAAATACATTTCTATTTAGTTTCATCTTTACATCACTTACATTAAGAAACGAAAACCACTAGAACTTTATTTTGCGAGCTTTTTTTGGCTGCAAAAGCTTTTACTATATTATCAAATGTTTACTTAGAGAATAATGATAACAATAATAAAAACAAAAATAAATACAAGCTGAGTAACCTTAAATATTTTCAAAACAAAAACAGTGTTTTGAATTCATAATTGAAAAATCGGGAATCGTGTAAAATGAGAGTTCTATCTTTATTCAGTTTATCTCTAGTTTTTCAGTAGTTTTTATTTTGAAATTAAGAAAAAAAAGAAAAGGAATGCTTCCAATTGTTTAAAAAAAAACTCGTTACTAAATACCAAATGAGTAATTGTTTTCCTTTTCACATTGAATATTATATTTAATACGTTTGAAAACTATTTGAAATGAAAGAAATTTTAAAAGCCTCAAATACTTTGCAAATTAAAAATATTTTCATGAATTTCACTTTAGAAAAAATCTCAAGTAAAAAAAATGCAAATAACATTTAAACTATCCAATATTCAGCATTAGAAGAAGTGTACAGTGAAATTTTAAGAAACTTAGAAATCCTAAACTTTACTGAGTAAGAAATGGAACGAGAGTATTAAAAAAAAAGTTATTATTGAATAAATGTTTATTAATTATCATTTGTTTATTAAATACTCTAAGAAACATCACATATTATGGCTGAAAAATATTCTGTACAATTTATTTATTTATCCGGAAACCCGATTAAGCGATTTACTTTAAAACCGGTCATTTTTATTATTCAAATTGTTTAGAAATATATATTTAAAATATTTTTTTAATAAAAAATACTAGCATCCATGTAGACTTTGATGCTTGAAGCAGTTGCTGAATAATCTTATCTGATTAAAGAATAAACCCCTCCCTAGTTTCTGAAAACGGAATATCATAGAGGAAATAAGCAATATTAGAAGAGAAGAAATAAATCCGTTTCTGCTAGCTAAAGATGCCCTTTAGTGAATGATTCTATTGGAGACAGATAAGGGGGACTTGTGCAGGGTTGGGGGAATAGTGAGGGTTAGCCCATCTGGAGAATCGGGGTCTGGGGGTATGAAATCCATGACGTATCTTGGAAACAGTTGCGGGTTGGCGCTGGGTAGTGCAGCGCATTTCAATGGTAAAAGGAATTGCTTCGTTCATAACTTTTGGACATGAAAACTAAATTTAAAACATTTTTATGCTATGCTACTCAATTTGCACTCCTTGCTAAGTGCTAATGACTCACGCATATCTTACAAGAGTGATTTTGAGCGCGAATGAAAGTGAAAAACATAAGTTGATTACGATGACTATCAAAACGTAATCAT
>JAXGGA010015916.1:0-27912 GCA_038373865.1 Uloborus plumipes
TTTTTCATTGATGTAGAAAGAACTATTGTTTATGCATGAAACTAATAATACCCCCCCCCCCTTTTATCGCCTAATTGTTGCAGTACTTTGAGGTATTTCTTTCAAAAAGAAAGAGGGACTTGTTTTCCAAGAACTTCTTAGATCATTTTTATAAAAAGCAGTAAAAAGACAGATAATATGGCGTTAACACTTTCAGGTCTGAGCCTTTTCGACCGCGCATCTCCCTCCAGACTGGGGGGTTTTTATCGCTTTTCGTCATTTTTTAAAAAATACTTGGAAAAAGTTCATGTTGTTCATTTTAATTTTATTAAATACTTCAAAATGTTTTCTTTCATGATGAAAGATCTATTTAAGTGAAACAACAATTAATATTTAGTAAGAAATTGTCGAAAACATGTTTGGAACTTGAAAAAAAAGTTCCGCATAGGAAAATATCATTTTTGACCATGAAAATATGCACAAATTTAATTAAAAACTTACCCTTAAAATCTTGAACAAATATTAAAAAAAATATTTAATTTTCAAATACACATTATTTTGCCAAATTTGCTTTGGTGTGGTACATTTCAAAACACGGCTTTGCACAAAGAGCAATACCACATGGTTCGCAATAAATTCGTATAAGCCTCGATTCTATAGCGTCTCCTGCAGTTAATTCTGATTGGTGGTGCCATCTATATTTTTTTAAGAAAGTAAAAGGTCCATAAATAATATCTAAAAAGGATTGAAACGAAAAAAAAAACATGTATTTTCATAGTTACAGTAGCTCAAACTGGACCCCGAGCTGAGCTCGGGCTTAGTCATCTTCAACAAAAACGGCACCCGGAGCTGAGCTCGGGCTTAGACCGGAAAGTGTTAAGCCATAAGTTTTAGGAATAAACGCCAAAGCTCCACCTTGTGTCCCTGAATGTCTCTTAAATAATTTACCAAATAACATTTTTCTAATGTATTGTAAAAGAAAAGTTGTCTAAAACGGGGACATCGGCTCATTCAGTTTCTCAATGATTAGGGATGACATCGTCAGTATATTACAACTATGTCATTCCTTATTAGCCATGTACACCAAAATAAATCAATTTGCAGATATGAATCTTCTGTAAGAAACTAACCATAGATATTTCAATTTTTTTGACCGACTTTCACCTTTTACTCTATGTGTCCTTATTTAGTCACCTTAGAACAAACGAATTCGGTAAGTACAGTCATAGTATCTTTCAGAGCCGATTCCTAGAAATGGATCAAGGTTAATAATCAATATTATTCTTTCTTAAGCCGCTCAAGTTCTTGGCAAGTAAGAGTTAAATTTAGAGAAAGCTAGATCGTATCTTTTCAGAATGTTATATGAACTCTATCTTCACACAATCATAGCGAGATAAGTAGAAACTACAGTACTAAGAAAGATGACAATTCTTCTGGGTTAAGACGCTATCTTACCTTTTTTTTTTTTTTTAGTATTAATCTTTTCATTTATTTTTAACATAGCTCCCTTTCAGGTAACGTCTAAATTCAAAGGAAGCAGTCCAAGCTTATTCAGGGGGGGGGGGGAGAGAAAAACAGTATTGTTTTCATAGATATATTTTAGGAACTACTAGTCATAGAGTTACAAAATGCGTATTTGAGTCTGCATTAAAACTTTTTAGAGAAGCTGGAATTTGCTTAGACTCCGTGTGGCAAGACGAAAGTGATAATTACGAAGAATATTAGAAAGTTATTGGCAGTAAAGGTATAAAGGTGATTCCAGCCCCACTGACCGCAGCTACTCAGTTTTAGCTAGCGTTTATTAATGAATTAGCATTTATTATTATATTAAGTTATAGTTTTTTTTAGGAACGCTTCTACATGAACATATTGCGGTGCTTTTTCTTTTTATTATTTAAATTTTAAGTATGCAACAATTACGGATCTAGTAAATAGCTAATGCTTTTTTGCGTTAAAATCCTCTTTTTTAGTATAGTGATCTTAAACAATTTTCATTGCTCTTTTTATTGATAGATAAGGAACGCATTTTTTTTTTCATTGCTCTATTTATTCTTCCTTGACTCTTCGAAACCTCAACTTGATCTTTGTATCTGGCAAATATATGACTCTCAAAATTGCTATATCTTACGAAATTTGTAGTCTGTTAGTCTGTGTAAATAACTTTCTCTAAAAAGTTGCGTTATTTAATAGCGTATGCTCTTGATCTTCAATTTACAACCCACGTGTCTGCATATGTTGTTGTTGTCGTGTCATAGTTAACTAGTAATTACTACGAAGATTTTGGGGTGCCATTGCCTCGAGAGGTAGGTCGGATTTCTTTTTTACCCTTTAAGACAGCACAAGAAAGATTTACTACATTAAGAGAGGATGCCCCCTGGAAATTACCGGGGCATTTTTATTTTAAAATTTGTAATCTCTGTAAAAAAAATTCCTTTTAAAAAATGGGAAAATTTTATTGCTGGTGCCCTTAATATTCAATTTGCAAACCACGAGTCTGCAAGTGTTTCGAGGGAACAGTTTACGTGATACAAGCGTATTTTATTGTTTAAAATGCCTTTTCTTAGTTTATGAAGAATGCAGATATTTCCCTGTTTTATATGAAATAACTGTCGGCCCCGCTTAATCGAATACTGTCGGTTCCGAGAAATATCATTCGGTTAAGCGGGGTATTTGTTTAAGCGAGGTGTTTAACATTGCGTCTATGGCACGATTCAAGAATGTTTTATTCGTATAAGCGGGGTATTCGTTTATCCGTTAACCGATAAAGCGGGGACGACAGTATTTCTACTGCTGAATTGAGAATTGAATACAACATTTTACGCATCAACTCTCTAAAATATAATTTTTATAGTGAAATTATAATTTTAAATGAACCACAAAATACCGCTTTTGTTGTACACTTGTTGCATTTTCTTTCCCCACATTAACAATGATCTCTCTTTTATTTCAGGACCCATTTTGATTTTTATCCAGTCATGCACAGGACCCGGTCCTGTAACTCTGGATATCGTGCAAAATAGTTCTCCTAGAAAAGAATTGCTTCAAACTACGGTGATAGATGTCAAAACTGTTGAAGTGAGTCGCCAGGTACCGCCACCAGCAAATTCGAGTTTACTGCTATTTTCAATTCGTTCCAGAACACGCCATCCCAGAAAAGTGCGCCTGTTAGTCAGTGGCCGAAAGCATGCATTTCCTTTTCCCGTATTGCCACACGACAAGGCTATAAGTGTTTTTGATACTCTTACGACATGTGATTCAATCACTATTGGCTGGAAAGCATCGCCAGACGAAAGAGTGAAGTATTGCATATATCGCCAAGCTGCGCCAGATGAGCTGACTCGTCGGACTCTTGCTGAGCCACAGAATTTTTGCGAGTCATCGCCAACAGAGGGCAGCACTAGGAGAAATTCGTTGGTGTTGTGCCGTCGGTATCACAAGTTCAGCAAGCGAAGGTTCAACAATGTCATAATGCAGAAAGTGAAGGGACTTCTCCCGGGCACAACTTATCTCTTCGAAGTTCAAGTGACTAAAGTCAAAGGGAAAATGTTGCCTTACGAACAGGTGTGGGCAACGACACATGATACTTGTTCCCATTTACGGAACAAACGGTGATTAAATTGAATTAAAAATCACTTGCCAATTACTTAGACCAATATGTCTTTCGGTAACTTTACCAAAACTGTAAGACCGAAAGAAAGACTTATGCTCGTGATAAACATTCAAAGATTTTCGAGTCGAATACAGTACGAATGGAATATAGCAGTAGACATTGTGAGGAAAAATGAAAGACATTTGATGTTTTCAAGACCAATGCCTGTTAGTTCAGTATTCAAAAGGGTACAGTTGAGTATTTAAACTACTAATATTTCAGCCCTTGGAAGTTAATTAGACTCAAGAAAGAAACTGTTGAATGATGATGAACTTCATTTGTGAAAAAAATATTAGTAATGTGATTGGAATATCTGAAAGACGATTATTTACTTTTAAAGACTTTTACGAAATTACTTTTTGATTCAAAAGTACGAAAATTAATCGATCAGGCTACTATTGCGTGTGTAGAAATTTTGATAACATTTTAAAGCATTGTCTTTTTTACTATACATAGATTTATACAGATAATAATTAAAATAAAACAATATTATAGAATGATATTTTTCAACAGTATTGACTAAAAAAATCTATGAGGGTTCGTTGATTGGCGTTGGCCTTTTTGAAATACATTTTCACAAGAGTATCAAGAAGAATTGAGCACATTTTTTAAAAAAAGTAATTATTTCATGTATGAAACAAAATGCCCCTATTTCAATTGCGTTTGAAATGTTAGAATAATGGAAAACAGCATATCAGACGAAGAAAATTCTGCAAAAATGGTAATATTAATTTAAAATTGTGTAAATGTTGTTTTACTCAAGAGTGGCCAACATGATAATTTCTGATTGACTAGTAGATCGTAAAACCATTTTCAATTGAATTATGTCAGTTTTTGACAAAATTATCTCACTGTGCACAGTGAATTCTTCGACTTTTTCTTATCAAAAAATTACAAAGAGTGTACATGTGTTTGGCAAATCTACACACTAAAGATGCTTTAATATTTATTGATATAAACTTCACTCGATTACCTTCCAATGAGAAAGGCTCCAAGTGACCTTTGATTGATCTACTGCTCATACATATGATAAATTTCCTTTAGATGTTATCTACTAATTATACTGCTGAATCATTATTAAAAATAATAATAATAATAAAAGTAAAATATTTTATTCTTACTTTTTCTCTGATTATCAAACAAAACATTATGAAGGCAAATCATGACAGATCGACCATCCCTGTTTTAGACCATCTTAATCGATGATGTAAATGTATTCATTTGAAATTCATGTAACTATGAGAGACATCGAATATTGTATGGAAGGATATGAAATTTCTCTATTGAAATAGATATCATTTGTAAATTTGAATCATCATTTGATGAACTTTAAACTTGTTTTTTTACGTTACACTGCATTTTTTATCACTCATCAGAAATACATTTGTTCATCGTTTATTATATTGCTACTTAAATCACTAGGATGTTTTAAATGAAAATTTTGTTGAGTGATCTACCATGCATTTCACTTTGTGTGCTACTATAGAAAATAATTGTTTAGCCGAAACACTAAGGGATTTCTCCCATCAAATTAGTGAATTTATCTAAGTATTATTAAACTAAATACATGTGAAGAATATTGAGACTGACTTGGGGCCACTTTCTAGGTTGACTTGGCTCAACAACTCAGGTTGCCTGAGATATTCAGTTGACACAATCATCCTCTCCAACTGGGAAAGCTAATGTTTATTTAACAACTTTATGTTCGCCTCTAGTAGAATGAAGTAAAATACATCCTATTTGGTTTGATTTGTATATATGTTTTATTAGATGAAATGTTCCTGATTTTACGCTTTTAAAGTAGCGTCTGTAACATATCTTTAATATGAATGTGAAAAAAATTCATTTTCTTGTAAATACTAAGATGTATTTAATATAAATTATTGTTAGGACATTTTGTGATGTTGATAACTCAATGGACTGGACTAGTTGTGTCCAGTTTCTATGCTTTAAAAATGAGTCAATTTGTATATGAGATTGCCAAAAACGAACCTCAATAAAATGTTGTTAATAGTAAATTTTGTATTTTTTTTAAACTAATTCATCAAAAATTTAGGGGGGAGGCTTAGTTTTTTCTTGAATTTGAATTTTTCTGTTAATAAATAGCTAGTTTACATTTAACCGTTAAATATTAAGGTGAACTACAAGCGTTTTGTCTGACAGTGTAGTCCCTTCATATACAAAGCTAAAATATAATATTAAGGGGTTACAGTACCTCAAAAATGACCAAAATACCAAAAAAAATTTTATTGCTTATTTCAAAAGTAAAAGTTATTTAAAACACTCAGAAAAAAACAGCATTGTTCTAGCTAAATTATTTAAAAAGTTATGAGTGACTTTAGGGCATACATGCTATGTGTTCTAATGGAAAAGCCAAACTTTAAAGTGCTTTTTCTCGGTGATCAGTTTTTAGTGTTTCTATGTTACTAGAAATGCTAAGGAATTTTTTCTATTAAAGATATCACTTTAAAGCAATATTTTTTGCACTCAGGATAATATATTTAACAAAACTGTGCATGGAATAAGCGTTTTATAAATTACAAAAATTTTTAGGGTTTGTTAAACCTCGAAGAACAAAATTTTCTAAGATTTTTTTACATAAATGGTCACAAAATATTTTCTAATCAAAATATAAGAAAATGAATGCACAGATTTGTTGAGGTTTTCCTTGTGATCATTTCGCAAAAAGAAATTTTGAAATTAGTGCAGAAACAAAAAAGCCTTAGGGTTTTAAAAAAACTGAAATTTTCTTACATTTTTCAAATTTTCAAAAAAGTTTTCAAAATTTTTGATGTTTGAAAATAAATTATTGATTTTTAAACAAGTGCAGAAACAAATATTTCAAAGAATTAACTTTTTCACTTAAATTAAAGAAATTTGTTAGAAAGGTACTGTAACCCCTTAAGGTCCTCGATTTATACCAAGAGCACTGGACATTTTATTAAATCTGATACTGTACTTAATACAAAAAGTAAATACAAAAGTAAGTACAAAAATTCGAAAAGCACCGATTACTTTTCATTTTGTACTCTTTCTTATTAACAAAGCATGGGCATCACCTTGAAAAATTAACTTTTATGGAAATCTTTTGCTGTCAGAAATGTAGTTTTAATAGCTGTTGAAATAAATAAATAAAATGAAATAAAATATTGTTCTTGAGCTGAAAAAAAGCACTTGATTATTCAGCCACTAGAAAAACAAAAATGTGAAAGTTCTCCTTCATATTACAAAAATAAAATTTTGATAACGTGCCGTTCACTTAACAGAGTAGATACTAACTCTTAATTTCTGACTAAAATACTCAATTTTCCATGACAAAAACGAATTTAAGGATCTGATATAGAAGGTGCGGTAACGTAACTTCATTCCATCAAAACGCAATGAAAAGCATCTCATGAATTCGACTTTTTTTTTAAACTTTTTAAAGCATAGGTACATATCCAAAGTTTTGTTTTACACAGATTTGAACCATAACAGGCACGTGATGGTCCCTATTACACACACACAAACACACACTGAAAAAGGTCATTTTTTTCTTCATTACGATTTGATGAATTTACTGCATGTAGACAAGTGATTAAAACAGAACTAAGAATTATTTGTATTTCCAGAAAACTAATGTTGTTTTGAAGAGAATACTTTCAAAACACCTTAGTTCAATAAGGCGCGTTTAGTTCTCTACCCTTATTTGTCCCCTTGCGAAGTTTTGTTGGGTGTCTTGTAGAGTTGGCGCGTTTTTCCCGGTAAACACCATCCTTGTAAAAAATTTCTTTTTCCAACTTTTTCCAAAGTGGAAAAAATAGTTAGCTTCTTTTAAATTATTGCTGTACTGTTTACTAATTTCTACTTTACAGTTTTTGTTTTTAACTTAGAGCATCATTGAAACAGAAATCTAAAAAAAGTGTACTCTTTAGTAAAATGCTTTTTTTTTTTTTTTTTTGGTGAATATTATGAATGCAGTTTAAGAGGAGAAGAGTAAATAATGATAAATTAATTCACTGACTTGGCTTTAAGGCTTTTACTACGAAGCAACACTCATAATCAGGGGTGAATCAAAGAGGGATTGGAAGTCAACCAACATAACTCGTTTTTTTAACACTTATTGCTAGCAGTCCTAGAGCTCTATTTATAATTTTTATTGTGCTCATATAATATACTCTAGTACTGCTGCAGCTTCTTCCTGCAATTTTTCTTGATGATTGGTGTGCTTGTGAAAATAGCGAACTTGAAAGGCTTCTTTTCTGCACTTTCTTCGATGGCTAATCCGTGTATTAGGCAATAAAATAAGATGCCTGTCTGCCATAGCTAGTTCACACCAGTATTTTATTATATTCTGGAATTAGTTCATAGTATGCCAAGCTCGAGTTTTACATTCTCAGTAATAAGAGTCTGACAAGGCTTATTATAAACCATTGTGAAAATCTGGCCATGATGAATCTACATCTGATTTCTTAAAAAGGTCATTTTGTCGATTTCATAAGCGATAGCTGCGTCCTACGAGGTCATCGTTCGTGCTCCCGACATCTTTATATGCTTTATCAAATACTTGAATTGAAACTTTCCCCGCTACCTTTTTCTTTATAGTTCCGCACAATTTTCCCACAATAAAAAAGCAAATGATGTGTTTTAATGTGTCAGGGTAATCTGAGTAGGTGTTCGGTTCGTGTTTGCTCAAAAAAAAAAAAAAAAAAGAAAAGAAAAAAAAAAAAAACTTTAAGAAAAAAGCCTATTTTCTATTAACATTGTTTTCAAAGGGAGAGGATCCCCAGAGGGTCTTTGCCTCCTATACCCCCCCCCCCCCGAAACAAATTCGGATTTTTTTTTTTTTTTTTTTTTTGAAATATAGGCAATTATTATTATTCGGTTTAAGTTTACTCTTAAATATTTTTCATTCTTTTAGCTTGAAATACATAAATGAATAAATAATTATTGCTAATAATAATTCGTTAGATGGCACGAAGCAGTGGTGCAACCCAAGAGGGTCAGGGAGCCCTTGCGCTTTACGCAAGAATTTTTTCTTGAGTAAAGCTCATTAGAAAACGCATAGAAAAGTCCTAATCATTTTGAATAGAAATCTTTAAATGAAAAATGTTCGACACATGTAGATTATTAGTCAGCAAATTACGTTTCTCTCTTTCTTCTCATTCCCCCTTTTTTTCTAGTCAGTCAGGAAATAAGAGTTTAAAATAATGCTACACTCAATAAATTTAAAATAAAGTGTAACCATTTTTCCTCGGCAAGAAATTTAAGATAAAGTGTAAGTATTCCTCCCAACAAGAAATTTACAATAAAGTGAATCATTTTCGGTTTTAGTTTTTTCGCAAATAATTTCCAAGCTTTCCGCTGAACAAAAAAAAAAGAAAAAAAAAAACGAAAAGAGGTTGAAGTTCAAGCCGGCCGAGCTAGAAGGGGCACGTAATTTTCAATCTCTTCAAACAGTGGTGAAATTAAAGAATGGAGTGCCTCTCAGTGGCGGGTTTAGAGTAGGAAGTCGAAGCCGGTATATCCGCCGAGCATGAATTCAAAGAAGGCTCATGACACCCCTTAAAGAGTTCACAAAGGTCTTAAAATTTCGCTCACAACGTGTAACTTAATTGCAGTTTCAAGACTTCAATAACCAAAAATTTTCTGAAGAGAGTTTTTTCCCCGCTTCTTCTTCAATACCTTGGTCAAACATTGCCTCAAATGGCATTTTAGAGATTTAAAATTCAAACAGTTAACGGTAGTTGATATCCCCTTTACTTTTCTATAGTCATTAGTTCTAAAATGTGTTTTTAGAAAAGAGAGAGCTTCCGAATTACAGTCTCTATGCCCAAAAATTTCCGGAAGAGTCCTTAAATCCTTTTATTATCCTAAATGTTGTCAGACAAAGCCAAAAAGCAGCTGTTTCTATCAAGAATCGTGGCGTAAGCGGCGCTATTGAATTATTTTTAAGGGGCGTTTTTAAAACTTTTTGTTTTCTTTTTCTTTCACGTGTGGCTCTCGTTTTTAGAGGGATCTTCATGGAACTCTTGGATGATAAGTTTTTGCTCTCGGGGGAAATGGGCACCTCTGCTAAAAGTAAAATTCTGAACCTTCAATTTCAAAAAATAGATCTTAAAATTGCATTCTTGAAGCTTCAATGCTGCAAAATTGCGGGGCACAGCGCCCGAATGATGCCTCTTCTCTTGACGGTATTAAAGATAACCTAAATAAAAATGTTTTTAAAACATTAATTTCGAAGCATTTCGGGAGAGAGTCCTTGCTAACGTTACACCAAAGATGGTCTAAAGTAAAGATGGCTTAAGGTTTCAATTTCGAAAACTTTTGGAGGGAGATCCCTAACCACTTTTTGTCTCTTAACGTCTCCAAAGAGAACGCGAAATTGCGCATCTATGTATCGCAAATCTTTCAGGGGAGGGTCTTTGAACTTTTACTTCCCAAAGATAACTTAAATGAGACTGCAGTTCAAAAAAAAACTCATCTTCTTTTTTTTTTTTTTACTCTATCATGAAGAAATATATTCTGAGTTGTGCTTCAGTGTCAAAATATTTCAGGAGAGATGCCCCGAGTCTTCTCAATTCCTTTAACGTCACTAAAGATAGCCTGAAATTGCATGTTTAGAATTTAAGTTTCGGTAAGTTTCAGTCTTGATCCTCCAACGTCATCAAAGGTAGCATACATAATTTCAATTTTGAAAAACGTTTTGGGGGGAATCTAAAACTTTAATTTTCTATCTTTTTCAAAATTACGATATTTTAACTCAATTTGAAAATTTCTACCTGTCTTACAGTAATAGCGAAAAAAAAAAAGTTGGGGGGGGGGGGGGCGGCGGCTAAGCTTGCTTATATGGGCCCCCTCCGAAATAAAAACCTATATACGCCACTGAAATAAACTGCAACTTATTCGTTTCTCACAAGCTACATAAACATAAGCGCTTGGTTACATCACCTCCTGCATCAAGATACCACGTATAAATTTGCCCATGCCTGCCCTATCACCTTAAAAGAAGATAGATAAAGAAATATGAAAGCTTTATGGAGCCGCCGACAAATTTATCCTTTTCTGTAACCAAAATGTTTTCTCGAAAATTATGACAAAGTGGTGAAAAATATAGTGCTTCTCTGGTAAGTTGACCTCCAACATTGACAATATTTATTTCTTTATCAGGTAACGGGGCGTCAATTTGTTCTGAATTAAGTAGGATACCTTCTGTAGTCCTTTTTATAAAAGTATTTCAACCGAGGTAGTACTTGAGGCGTAATATTTGAGTTAAAGTACAGATATATCATCAAAATATTTCAATGAAAATCACACTAGTCTTTCTAAATCTTTAATGATAAATAACGCACAAAAAATGATTTTTAAGTCCAAAAACTATTTTTATCAGTTTGATTTGCACTGAAAATTATGAAATAAAATAAATGTATGATTTCTTGATGACAACAGTCAAAAATTTCAGTTGGTTTAAATATGTATTTATATTTAGAAAAAATGTCATTATTTTTTTATTAGTTTTTCTTCCAAATTTTCAAATTGGAAATATGCCAGCTTCTCCATCGGCCCCTGCAGGTGGTTAATGCTGAACATGGTGATGCAAGAGCACACACACGCCTATCGCAATTCGTCATTGCGATTACGAAAAGTATAATTTGAATTCAAGCTTTGAAAATTCAAAATTGTTTTATTTTTTCATTTATTTATTGTGTGTGTTTTTTTTTTTTTTTGAATTCGGATTCAACTCGTAAAACCAACGTAGTCCTTAACAGTTAATACGTTAATTTTTAAACATTTAACAATGAATGAACGAGTTAAAATGCATTAAAGCACGATCTTTCGACTGTACTACAAGTATATTAAAAAAGTTAACGTCAGTAGTAGAAAATAAACTTTTATGCAAGTTTACACATAGGCGGACTTAGGCTGTGAATTCTGGGGGTGCAAGAAACCGAGATTCCCCCCCCCCCCCCCGAAATTCCCGGGCAATCAAAGCAAAAATTTTATTTTTCCGATCAATCTTTTTTTTGGCTCACGGAGCGTTAAGTTAGTAATTTTCAGGAGGGGATTCGTGGAAGTCCGGACTTTGAGAACCTCTGAAGCAAGGACGTATTTAAGGGGGGGGGGGTCCGGACCCTCTCCCCTCCAAACCGGATGTCTTTTATCTCAGTTCTCATCACTTACCTCAAAAAACCACAACCAAGACAGAAGGTGCCTTTTTCGTTTAAATATTCCTATTAATTGAAAAGTTTTTAACTTCCAAGTCAATTCAGAACGCGAGAACCTCCAAATATAATTCTGCAAATTTTCTGCAGTATCTTTAAATTAATGAAGAAATTTCACAGAAATCTGCAAAATTTCTGCAGATTTCATGTAGAAATTTGATAAAGAATCAAATTTTCCTGCGAAAATGCCGAGTTTGAGTCAAATCAGCGTCATTTAAGGGGAAAATTAGACCAAGTGAAACCTGTGCAGAAAATTTACGATTTTTTAACAAAATTTGACGATTTTATATTACTAAAAAAACATGTACTTAGATTATATCTATTTATGTATGTCAGTATATCTGCTCCCAAACGCCAGTAAAATGATCATCGAACGAGATATCAATAAATTCGTAATTTTTTAAGCCTTGTGTTCGACTAATTTACATAATTTTACGATTTTAATCAGCGCGCATAATCAATTATATCTATATATTATCATACTAGCCGGGTACCCGGCCCTGCCTGGGTTTCTGTGGGTGTAGGGTGGTTTAGTGAAACTCATTCATAAATTTCCCAACACTAAAGTGTATATCTATAAACATAATGGCTACTTCTGTAAACAATGGCTATGTTATGAATAAACTGTAAAAAAAATAATGCAAGCTAAAAAAAATAGCAAGCTACAAATAATGTTTGAGTAAATAGGAAATGTTATAAGCTTGGTATATTAAAATAAAAATATATTTACAGTATCAATCGCACTGAAATTAACCATTTCCAAATATTACTCGTTAAATAAGTCCCATTATTAGTTTCTATCCTCGTGACAACATTGGTGAGGTGAAAACATCTTATGTACCTAATTTAGAAAGAATTGGACTATAAATACTTTCTATTCTCTAACTATTGCCAAAATCTTTTTTTTTTTTTTTATTTCACCCGTTAACGATTGTTGGCTCAGATGAATCTAAAAATCCTAAGAAAGCAATAAATTTCATACTTACTCCAGTGAAGCCTTGGTTCACATTTTCATTATGATCACTATTAATATTGTTGTTGCCAGGCAATGAATTTGTGCAACAATGGACTGAAAATTTAATCATTTAATGGGGAAACAACATGAAATTTACTATTTTCCATAATAACTTTGTTAAACTAAGCTTTTTAGAAAGAAGTTATAGCTTATCCTGCTCCCTGTTACAGTAGCTATCTACGGTGAAAAAATGGTTAAAATCGGTTCAGTAGTTTGGAAGATTACCCCGGACATACGGATACAAAAGTAGTCTTTTATGTATATAGACTAGCCGGGTACCCGGCCCTGCCCGGGTTTCTGCTGAGTATAGTGTTTTAGTGACACTCGTTCATGAATTTTTCAACATTAAAGTGCATATCTATATACATAATGGCTACTTCTGTAAGCAACGGTAATTTTTTCTGTCTGGACAAACTAAAAAAACTGTATTACACACCGCAAATACAAATGCAAGCTACAAATAATGTTTAGGTAAATCGGAAATGTTATAAGCTTGGTACAGGGTGCGGCGGAGAAACTTGCAGATTTGAAAAGTCAACTAAGGGAAAAGTACTTCATGTATCAGTTTACTACTTTTTATAAGATATGGTACCCATTCTGAATTTTTATATTAGTTAGATTTAAAAACTACATCGGGAAGCATGGCGGCCCCTGTTAATGATGCACTCATCTACCCTAGATTTGAAGTTTTGTTGAACTCTTTCGAGCATATCGACTGGGATGTTGGTGATAGTAAGCCGGATATTGTTCTTCAGTCGTTGCAGGGTCCGGGGCTTGTCGTTGTAAACGATCGATTTGAGATACCCCCATAAAAATAGTCACGGCGTGTTAAATCGGGGGAGCGGGCTGGCCACGGTACGTCACCTTTCAAGGAGACGTTATCACTTAACTGGTGAACCACATCAAGTTTGTAGGGATGAAACTGGAGTTCGTCGTGAAGAATTCGTCTCAGTGTCCAATCAAAAATACCCAATGCAGCAGCGTGTTTACGGGCCGAACGCCTGGGAGAGCGCAAAAAAGACTTCCTCACTTTTTCGACGTTTTCTAGGATTCTCTGAATCCGTTGACCTCCTGGGCCTCTTTTTGCTACACCCCAACTTTCAACTTTCCCTGAATGTTTTCACCCACAAAACAGTCGATTCCCAGCCAGGAATGGGAACAACGGGCTGAATTTTGAACCGAGTTCGGAAGGCACGTTGAGTGGCGACCACCGACAGATTATTTGAAAAGTAAGATTCGGCGGCGAACGCTCGTTGTTCCTTCGTCCAACGCATGGCGACAACTAAACTATAAGATAACAAAACTTCAGGACCTTCTCTTTAAAATGAGACTCTTCCCACTCCTTTCTGACCACTCCTTGCTAATTAGCATCCAATTAAAATCAGCAATTTTCTTTGTCGCACCCTGTAAAATCAATCGCACTGGAGTCAAGTATTTCCAAACATTACACGTAAAATAAGTCCCATCATTAGTTTATATCCTTGTGACTATACTGTTGAAAACATCTTATGTACCTAACTTAGAAATTATTTTACTATAAACATTTTCTGTTCTCTAACTGTTGCCAAAATCAATTCCCTTTTTATTTACCACGTTAGCGATTATTGGCATTGATGAATATAAAAATCCTAAGAAAGCAATAAATTTCATACTTACTCCAGCGAAGCCTAGGTTCAAAATTTTCACCATGATTACTATTAATATTGTTGTTGCATGGCAACCAAATTTTTGCAACAATGCACTGAAAATTTAATTATTTAATGGGGAAATTAAATGAAATTTACTATTTTCCATAATAACTTTTTTAAACTAAGCTTTTTAGAAATAAATTATAGCTTATCCTGCTCTCTGTTACTGTAGCTATCTAACGGTGCAAAAATGGTTAAAATCGGTCCAGTAGTTTGGAAGATTACCCCGGACATACGGTTTCAGAAGTAGTCTTTTATGTATATAGATAAGCCATCTTTTTTCTCCCACCGTTTTTTTTTCGAAATTTCGGATTCTGCTTCGCAAGTGGTCAATAATTTCTCCAATTAAACTGTGCTTGTTCAAGCTTTTAAATGAAAAAATCAGAAAATGGTTAAGTTTGGAGATTCTATTTCGTATTGTAGAAAGAATTTATAAACTTAAATAAAGAAAATTATTTCAATGTTTGAAAGTAAAACCTTGCAAATATTATCGTCCAGAGCATAGTTGAATTTTGTATGAAGTCTTGTTCAAATCGAATAAGGGTTTAGAATTACATTATACTAGAATTCATACAGCAATGCATTCGATTCTATAGATAGCGATTCAGTTAGCTGGGGAGAGTGGAAGGGGGGTGGGGCAATAAAATGAACATAAATATATACATTTTTTTTTTTTTGAAATATATTACTAAGTTTAATATTTTATTGAAGTATTATCAAAATTTTTCTTAATAATTCCTGGAAAAGTATCTGTCTCCTGATTTTCTTTTATTGTGAAATTTTTCTTCGAAGGAATTGAATTGATTGAGTGCAAAAACAATGTCAGTCAACAACTTCAAATTGTTCAGGAGAGAGAAAAAACGTCCTAATTCTAGCATTGTTTCTACGGTCAAAATTCAAATAACAGGCCCCGTATCTTTCAAATTAGTAACCTGACTGACGTGATTTTTGATATCAACATACATCTTGCCTCCCACATCTCGTTTCCATAAAAAAAGAATTTTCGAATTTTTGTGACTGATGTTGTTTTTGCTCTCACTGATTCAATTATATAAACACTCTTTTTCGAAGCATGAACATAAATGTTTCAGCAATGAAATGAGATGTGATGAATTTTTTTTTTCTTCACATTTAGAATTTTTGCATGTATGACTGTTATAAATTGCCAAAAATTAATTTATTAGTGCATTTTTTTAAATTAATTATACTTAATTTCGTTATCAATTTTAATTAATTAATTACATTTTAAGTTAAACATTATATATTAATAATTTTTATAGTTTTGATTAAATTAGTGTTTATGTAACAAACAATTAATACTTCTGATTTATCTTTCGTGACCTGAAGTACATAATATGTTGTATTTTTGGGTTTTCTTTCTAGTGAATTAAGTTGAATTGTAGCAATGAAAAAATGTAACTTATTTTCCAAACTGTTTCCAGATGAAATACGCTAAATTTTTTTTTTCTTTTCAAAATTTAAGCAAAATGTTGGGGGGTGCGGGGCACTCCTTGGCACCCCCGTAAATCCGCCTATGCGTTTACAATTGATATGTAGGAAATTGGAATTTGTGTTGACACGTTTTGGTGTCGCCATCTTTTGGCAAAGTAATTCCTCTTCAAATAACTTTTATAAGGAAGTGTAAAAAAATAGTTAGTTTTTTTTTTTTCAAATTACAGTACTATTTTTAAATATTTGCATTAGTTTTTATCTATATATTTCTTTTGATCTTACTTCTGTAAAAATGAATTCCGACCCTAGAAAGAGCTCTTTTCCAGATAATTTCAAAGTTTTCAGTATTAGCAGTAAAGTAATTTACTCCTTTTGGTTTTGAAAAATCCAAGACTTCGACTTCTTCTTCAGCTGGTTATTTTTATCAATTCATTTTTATTATTACTTCAAATGATTTTCAAGGGTTTAAACGCAAATAAAGCCTGTGACCTTTTAGTAGTTTACTTTACTAAACATAGATGGCAGCACTACACATTCTGTTACGCACGTGTTTTACGTGGTCACTGGTCAGGTATAATATGACCACAGCAAGTTACTTTTCTTCTTCTTTATTTTGTTTCTTTGCTTATTTTCATTTCGTTAGAATTGGAAATGTGATTTGTATTGTTTTCTTAATTTCTCGATTTCCGCCAGAAATTTTACAAAATTTCTTATCCTCGGTCAGAATAACTAAGCACATTACAGTGAACTTCCGATTATCTACGGAACCGCAGATAAGCGAATGCCACAGATAATCTGAAAAATAGATTTAAAAAAAAGATACTGTGGTATACAATAGCTAATATAGTGGTAACACTCACATATGCATTTAAATAATAGCTAAAAACAATTAAATTGCGTGCAAAAATATGTATGCAAAAGTTCAAAACGAACTATAACACTTATACATTTGAAAAAATAAATAAATAATATTAAAACATGTATTTCTTTCCTTAAGTCAGTTAGTTGTTCCTGATTTTTCATTTAAAATATTTTCTGCTTAATTTATGATTGAAGTGTTTTCTTGACGCAGTAGAGTTTATTATGACTATTTTGCTATAGATCACAAAATCCAATGAGCTGAAAAAAAATTAAGCCAAAATACATCCCAATAGCATGCGCGCAGAGCAGAAAAATATAACATAAGTAAAATTGGAAATTTCAATTTTCGTTACGAATGGATTAGTGGTTTTATGAACCGGTGTTAATTGTTTCCCGAGGGAAAGCAAAACAATTTGAGGATGGTGTGCTTTTCAAACCACGTTATCTGAGCTATTTATAGCAAATGATGCCTTCCTTTTTCAATCTTGATTGAATTCGGAATTTATGAACATAAAATGTATCTAAAAGTGCCTTTGAAATAGGAAACTGCCTCAAAAAGCAACAAAAAATTATATAAATGAAATTCACGTTAATTGACTTAGTCAACTGTAATGCACCTCGAAACCTTTCATGTAAATCTTACAGGGGGTTAGGATCACATTCAATAATTCAATTTCTTTTGACATTATGGAATTTAAAGGAACATTCAAGTGAAAACTTTTATGTCTGGCTCTGGTAAAGCATCTTTAAATGCGTACGAAAGTAATTGGTGTATGCATGAAGACAACAGCATCACTTACTAACAAATTCTCTCCTGTAACAAAATTATTTTTTAGTGATAGAAAACTAACATCATCAAGAGGTCAGTAATCTGCCTTCTGATGGTCTTGTTCAAGCAAATGAGACTAATTGAAGAAAATTGCAAATATTTCATCATTATTTTCCTGATGCTTTTAATTATTTGCGCTTGACCGCTAGATGGAAAATACGTCTTTAAATCTCACTAATATTTTTAATATTTATGACTTGAGGAATAGGGGTAAAATCAGAATAATGATGTGTTTGCTTGTAGAGGATCGTCTATTTGATTACTTGTTCGAACAGAAGCTGTTTTCTAAGATCTTTGCTCAGTTAAAGATCCATTAAAAACACCATTAATATTATAAACACCTATGATCGCCATTGGGCTTTTCATGCGTTAGAAACAGGTCTGTATCGCAAAGTAACTTTCAAAACACATAAAGGTAATTGGGGTAACTAATTCATAATTCAACAATATATCCTGCAGTTAGGAGACCAAAACAATGAGACTATATATGAACATGAAATAGTATCGAAAACAAAGTGATAGAAAACGTAAAGTAATGTAATTATTGAGGTACGTTGACATGAACAAACACATAAGTTTTTTTAGTTGAAAAATATGCAATGCAAGCAAATCGTGGCAATGTCACAATGCTTGGTCTGCCGTTTTTAGCAGATTTAATGCAAGGGTGCTCATATGCTCCTCTTGGAGTCAATGCGCACCCCTCAATACCGCCAAGACCCACCTCCCAAGAGCAAAGTTAACCTAAAAGAAGAAAATCTTCATTAAAACACCATTTTTCTGAATCGACTTTTAAGTTCGGGAACCTCTTTTCAGGCCCCGATCAAGCCAAAGGGATGCCTAGGTCTGGGTAAAATTTGGTGCTCCTCTCACAAGAAAATATGTATATTTTTAAAGTAGTTACTTCTAAAAGAAGGTAGAAAGAAAGAAATTTACCCCTTTTTGGTTCCCCTGAAATTGTGGTGCCCAGGTCCACGGATCTACAGGACCATGTATTAATCAGGCCCTGTCTACATTGGTTTTAAATCTTCTCGTAAGCGCTGATGTGAAGTTTTTTTTGTACTCTTCAAAATTGAAAGAAAAACAGTTCAAACCAAAACGAGAAATGCGAGAATAAAGTGTCTTCCCCGAGTTCTTTCGAACAAAAAACTGTTTGCTCAAATCGAACGGTTCACTCAAAAGTTATTAGCAGGCGACAGAAAGACAGATCGACAGACTAACGGAGACACATTTTCCCATTCTCAAAGCCCAACGTTCCAATTTTTAATGTTTCGATATTTATTTCATTATTTCATTTGTTTTCGACCTTTTTTTTTTTTTTTGGACTCAGAGATATTTTATTAAGATGTGTTCAGAGATGTGCATTAAGTCACTCTTAATGTATTTTTTTTTTTTTTTTAGTTTAACGAGAGAGTGAGCTAAAAACAGCCTCTTTCTGAAATTGAAACAAAAAACCTATGTTTTAAAAGTAACTTTGATTTAGATTTAAATATATTTTCAACATATCTGCCCTTACGGGAGTGTGTTAGGGGAAATGATAATAAATTATTTTAATAACATCGGTGCGCATTGCGTATCTTTATATTAATGATTTTCTAAAAATATTCCAAAATCCTCTGATTATTTTGATTTAGGCAGTGTCAAAATGTGTCTGGAAAACAAAAGAAAAACCAAAAGGGAGGGAGAGATTAAGGAGAACTCCTTTCAGACTACATCTCAGCTTTTTAATCTCTTAAGCAAAGTCTGGAAAGCAAGGTTTCAAACCCGTAACCTATCAGACATAAGGCTAACTCCCCACTTAATTCTCACATTTAAGTGGTACTTAAAGAGCGTGCATCCAGAATAAAATTGGCTTGCATGACAAAATTGTCTCACGCTACATTTGACTACTGATATTTCACTATTTATTTGCTTATTTCTCAGTATAATAAGTAAAGATTATTTTACTTAAACTAATGTTAATGAAAAATTCAATCAGTTTGGAATGAGTTTCTATAAATAAATAAATAAATACATAATTAAATTACGACAAAAGCAGAGCATAATTATCTGTCTTTTTAAATTTTTGTAATTTTTTTCTTCTTTTCAGAAACTAGACAGATCAGTAATATGCTAAAAACTAGGGATGCACCGTTAAGCAAAATGGCCGATTACCGATTACCGATTAATCGGCTGTAGATAATAGATCGATTAATGATAATGATGATTATATTTAATGCCACGTATTTTAAGATCAACGTTCTTGTTTCTTTACAGATACAATTTCAGAAATATTTACTGATTAATTTCTAAGTGAAAATTTACTTTTTTCATTTTCCTAATTTTCCCATAGTAGTTTCAAAATTTTGTCCGATTTCTTCAAACCAATTTTCATATTATCTCTTCTCTACTAATAATAAAGCTGAAGGTGGGTCTGTCTGTGCTTTTTTCCTCCTTTCTGTCTGTCTGTTACGCGCGTAGCGCCAAAATCGTTCGGTCAATTTTCATGAAATTTGGCACAAAATTAGTTTGTAGCATGAGGTTATGCACTACGAAGCGATTTTCCGACAATTCTATTTCGTTCTTTTTCTATTCTAATTCTTAGCTGTAGTTCGATAAAATAGGGAAGAAATATTTCATACACATTTTCAAGTCTTATGTCATTCGAAAGCTTGAAATTTTCTGCTAAAAATGATGTCAGTTTGAAGTTTCTACGAGCATTAGAAGAGCTGTAATAATTGTTTTTAGAATCCCGGAAATTCAAGGCTTACCTGCAGCAAAGCAAGCCAAACGATTCTAAAATGGAAAAGCTGGAGAATAAAATTTGTTAGAAAATAAAGATGAAATGAAATATTTAATCAACGGAAATCAACTTTTCATGTTTTTACCATGGTTACGTTTTTATTCCGTTTATTTGTTTCGTTCTTTTTCCCTTAATAATTTAAAAAATGTATTTGTTTTTTAGCAATTCAAACTCCAAGCCTTATTAAAATTAGTCAAATGAAATATAATAAAACCGTGATAAGATGGCACCTGTCAATCAAATGAGAAATCGAGTCCTTTCCTTAAAATAGGTAGAGAAGAAACTGACGCGTACCATTTTTGAGAGTTTAGAGACATTTTGGCGATCTGACAAGTTGTATAGAAGATGGAATAATTCCTTAACCAAATGAGATCAAAAAAGAGACAACATGATAGTAAACCATTCTAAATTTATCGTCTGTAAAACAGATTTTACTTCATTAATAATGTATTTCAATATCAATTGCAGTAAATGGCTTGAGTGAACGAATTTAGCTTTTAATTTATAGTTTGCTGGTTGATGTTTGTCGATGTTTACTGTTTTTATTATTATTGTGAAGAATAATGCACGAAATTTCTATGACTCATTCTTAAAACTTTTAGAATCAGTTGAATTTAAAAGAAAAAAGTGCTCCAAATATATTTTTGCAATGTGATAATTTATTGTTGAACTGTAATTTGCAGCAGTAATTGCATTTAATCTCTACTAACTAATAAGTACCTGGGGACCGAGCCCACTCGGTTAAAAAAAAAAGAGGTTTGTAAACTCGTGTTTTTTTCTAAAATGCGAAGTACTTATTTACATCAACTTGAAAAGCATTTTTAAGCCTTTGGTTGCAATTACGCATTTAAAACAACCGAAATTTGTTTTAAAAAACACAACCTTATTTAATCCATCCTCACCGTAAAATGACACCCAATTTCACTTAATTTGGCGCCGAAGGCACGGGAGGGGTTGATGAGAATGGATGCAGAGTCGAGAGTCCCTGTTCTCCAGTACGCATTTGGTTCCAGTTGGTTTTGACTTTCACTTCACTTCACACTCCAAGGTTCCCCCCGTTCATACCACAACTCGTGGTTTAACCGGGATGGGGCTCTGAAGAGCGCTCTGTTCATTTTTGAACCAGGCCCAAGGGCCGAGCAAACCCTTGGCCCAGCATCCAACCAGAGGTATCGTTTCACTTGGAGAATTTTACGACCACGAACAATTTTAACGTACCCCAGCCACCATTAATGAAGACGGTGGATCTTCGATCGACTGGGCTTTCTCTATATGATCGGCCCGGGACCCTCCGATTACGAGTCCGACGACTTACCGATCGGACTATCGCGGCCCACACCCAATTCTAACTTTATTTTGATCGATTTCCATTAAATTTAAAAAACAATGATAATTCTAATGTGTTGCAAAAACTCGTTTGCCAAATACCATAAAAATTTTAATTTGCGCTGATGTGATTAAATATGAAATCCCTTGTTATAATAAAATGTGGTTGCTACGAAACAGTAACAATAAGAGTAATCATAAAGAAAATGGCGAAAGAAAGCTCGTCAAACTTTTAATGAAAGCACGAAAAACGGGATTTTTTGTGAAAACTTGCGTTTTTACAGAAAAAACGCCGATGTAGCTGAACTTAAAAACCAAAACTTTATCTAAATGCAAAATTTTATCAAAATCGTTAGAGCCATTTTCGAGATCCGAAATATATTACAAGAATTGCTCGTGTAAAGATATTAGATGTAATTTTGTTTCGAAACTTAATATTTTAAGAATCTACTTATATTAAAAACTGAGTATCTTTCTAACTATCTTTCTTTCTAACTATCTTTCTTTCTAACTATCTTTCTTTCTAACTATCTTTCTTTCTAACTATCTTTCTTTCTAACTATCTTTCTTTCTAACTATCTTTCTATCTTTCTATGTCACGCTTCTTTCTCCTGAACGCCAATGACCTGAAAGTCGAACCAGGTACCGATAGATAGGTAATTTTTCAAGCTTCATTAGTTTCTATTGATATAATCATACGATTTTAATTAGCAAAGATATCAATTAATAAGTAGTCAAGTTTAAAGCGATTAAGCCTAATAAATGATTAAATATGAAATCCATTCTTGCATTGCAAAACGTGGTTGCCATGAAACAGTAATAAAAATGATAATGAGAATTTTGAATGAAGGCTTAACTAAATCAAACACGAAACTCATAAGCGGGCCACTTACGTAGAATTTTTATCGCTAGCTACTGGTAATATTTTGAAACATTTATTTGTTGAAGAGCCATCTACTTATATTAAAAACTGAGTATCTATGTCTGCTTTTTTCCTTTGAGCGAGCTGAACTTACTGAAACTTTCCTCACCATCTTGAAGGCGTGAAGCATCTCAATAATTCGAATGATTTTTTTTATATAGGAAAAAAGTAAAGGCGTGAAGCGCCTGTAAGCGAGCCGCCTTGGCGGGGAGTAGTTTCTTTAAATTTTTTTCTCACAACTTTCAGGGCACGCAGTGCCCGTGCAACGCCGGGCCACGTGCGTGGTATGTCTTGAAATCGAATGAACATTAAATTATATCAAATAATATAACTTCAGAATGAGGTAAAAGTTAGAGAGGGGAGACGTTATGCATCAACATGCCGCAGGAAGCTAATCTAGCTGCCCTGGCAGCTAGTGAGTTTCATATTTATTGATATTTTACCTGAAATATCTTACTAAACACTCTTGAGGAGGAAAAAAAGTATTTTAAAACTAACTATAACACTTTTATACTCAATTGTGAAATCGCACTTGAAAAGTAAGAAGTAATCTGATTTTTATATAATGTAAGTCACCGTAAAATTCAATAGATGTCGGTGGACAATAACCACTGCTTTTATCCCATGGCTTTTGAATAAATGAAACAGCTTGTTATCTAGTGAAGCCTTGCTTTAACATTTCAAAAACAATAACACTTTAACGTTGCCAAATACGATAAAATTTAAACTCGCGCTGATGTGATTAAATATGAAATCCGTTGCTTTACTGAACGCGGTTGCTAAGAGACAGTATAACAATGATAGTGATCATAAAGAAAATGGCGAAAAGAAAGCTTCTCAAACTTTCAATGAAGGCACAAAAAAAACGGGGTTTTTTGTGAAAACTCGCGTTTTTACAGAAAAAACGCCGACGTAGATGAACTCAGAAACCAAAACTCTATCTAAATACAAAATTTTATCGAAATCGTTAGAGCCGTTTTCGAGATCCGAAAAATAAATAAATAAATAAATAAATATATATATATACAAGAATTGCTCGTTTAAAGATATTAGATAAAGCTGAAGGTGGATCTGTCTGTCCTTCTTTCCTTCCTTCCTTCTGTCTGTTACGCGCGTAGCGCCAAAACCGCTCAGTCGATTTTCATGCCACTTGGCACAAAATTAGTTTGTAGCATGTAGTTTTGAACCTCGAAGCGATTTTTCGAAAATTCCATTTCGTTCTTTTTCTATTCGAATTCTTAGCGGAAATTCGATAAAATAGGGAAGAAATATTTCATACACATTTTCAAGTCTTATGTCATTCGAAAGCTTGAAATTTTCTGCATAAAATGAAGTTTTTTCGAAGTTTCTACGATCATCAGGAGAGCTGTAATAATTGTTTTTAGAATCCCGAAATTCAAGGCTTACCTTCAGTAAAGCAAGCCAAACGATTCTAAAATGGTTGAGCTCAAGGATAAAATTTGTTTAAAAAGAGAGATAAAATGAATTATTTTATCAACGGAAATCAACTTTTCATGTTGTTACTATGGTTACGTGTTCATACTTATTTTTGTTTCGTTCTTTTTCCAGGGTTGCCAGCGTCAATCTTCGTAGGCTACGGCCAGACGTAGAATTTTTGATTCTACGGTAGTATTTTTTCGGCCCAAATAAGGAGCGTAGTATTTTTCTGGCAACCCTGTTTCCAATATACTAATGACTTAATTAAAAGATTTGGCGGATTTTTTTTTTTTCATTTTCATAGATTTCGCATTTCAGCAACATTGATTTTGGCAACGTTTGGAAACAGTAGTATTTTGTAATATTTTTTTTAGAGGAGGCGTAGTATTTTTTGTTCCAATTCTCTGGCAACCCTGTCTTTTTCCCGGTGAAGATGCTTTGGGACCCTGCTTGGCGCGTTTTCAAAAAGTCAACTACGCAAAATAGCTAGGGTTACCACGCTTGACGCGCCTATCGTTCATTTAGCGAGAAAAGGGTACCTAAAGCACAGATTAACGAAATATCGTATCAATTGCGATATTGCATCGTTTTTTTAAAGTGTTTCATTTCGGAAAATGTATTGTTTTGTTTTTTAAGCTAGGAAAGAAAACTTTCTTCTTCTTTTAAACTTTGGTAAGATTTCTGTTGGTTCCTGTTACCAACAAAATTGTTCTTATTTTCTCTTTTGGCTTATTTTTGTCCATCTCCCTTGGGGCTGCATTCGAATATTCCAAGGGGTGTTTTACCCCATTTATCGGGTAAATCAGTGTTTTCAATGCAAGGTGATATGAATTGGTTAACAAAAGTGATATGAATTGGCGCGACCACTTGGCGATATATCGCCAAGCTTTTGATCGCCAAGTATTTGACGCCAATTTGGCGTTTTTTTTTTTTTTTTGATTTAGGTTCAATTTGGCGCTGTTGGCGATATTTTGCGAAAAATCCACTGAATGATGTTAAAATCGACGATATTTAGGAGATTAATCATTGTAAAACATTTTCTTGCATTGTTTCGTAGCAAACTAGGGATACAAATGTTTGAATCTTGCTCACTCCAAGCACTATTTTAGCACTTAAGGCATCTACTAAGAAATTTACACGTAAAATTAAGTAGTGTGGGGTCCTTATCAGATCTTTATATCACTTTGAAGGAATTATAGTTGAATAAAACTAAAATAGAGCATTTTTTCTGCTATATCAATTATTTTACAAATGAACTTTTAATTTTATACCACGGGCAAAGCCGTGCGGGTACCGCTAGTAAATAATAAAAGACAGTACTAAAAGTTAATTTTTTGACAACTTTTTTTACAATTTGGCATTCAATTCTATTTCAGTAATCATATTGCGATATTGCAACGTTCTTTCTAAAGTGCGTCATTTCGAAAAATGTATTATTTTGTTTTTGAAATTAGGAAAGAAAATTTTCTTCTTATTTAAACTTTGGTTAGATTTCTGTTGGTTTCTGTGAACAACATTTCGGAAAATGTGTTATTTTATTTTTGAAGTTAGGAAAGAAAATTTTCTTCTTATTTTAAACTTTGGTAAGATTTCTGTTGGTTTCTGTGAGCAACAAAATTGTTCCTTTTTTTCTCTTTTGGTTTATTTTTGTGCACCTCCTTTTGGGGTTGCATTCAAATGAAACCAAGGGGGTGTTTTACCCCTTTTATGGGGTAAATCAGTGTTAATTTCAATGCAGACAAAAGTGATATGAATTGGTGCGACCACTTGGCAATATATCGCCAAGCTTTTGGACGCCAAGTGTTTTACGCCAATTTGGCAACATATCGCCAAGTTGGCTTTAAATTTGGAGAAAAAAAAATCTTTTGTGCTGGATTCAATTTGGCGCTATTAGCGATATTTTGCGAAAAATCCACTGAATGATGTTAAAATCTGTAATATTTAAGAGTACTCATTGTAAAACATTTTTTTGCATTGTTTCGTGGCTAACTAGGGATGTAAATGTTTGAGTTGTTATCTTGCTCACTCCAAGCACTATTTTAGTACTTAAGGCATCTATTAAAAAATTAACACATAAAAGGAAGTAGTGTGGGGTCCATACCAAATTTTTATATCATACTTTGAAGGAATTACAGTTGAATTATAACTAAAATAGAGTATTTTTTCTGCTATAGGGTCATTCCATGTCAAGTGATCCAACGTTTTTTACCTTACATTTTTGTATTTCTTTCAAATTTGGCTCATCAATTGTACCCCTTGAGGTAATCAAAAATCTCAATTTTTGGATTTTTATCTCTATTATTTTTTCATTTATGAGACTTTGAACTTTGGAAAAACCCTGGTTTTTCCATGGATAAGGGAACATAAAAGGGACCATAACTTGGCACCAAATATAGATAGAACGATTTGGTAAATAGCATTTTAAAGTACGTTAGTTGCCTCTTAATCTGATATGCAACATGACTAATTTGATAAAAATTTTCTTTTTCAAAAAATGAAATTTAAATTTCAAATTTAAATTTCTCAAAAAACATATAATGAATTTTTTTGAAAAAATTCTCAAAAATTCTTGTGTATTTTATCTATGTTTGTACAAATTTTTAGATTGGGATCTCAATGGGATCATAATTTTTTGAATTTTTGAATAAAACTGTATAGGAAAAAAATGATATTTTTTAGATTCTATTTATTTAAATACTAAGTTCTCTTGCTTGTGATGGTCTAAAAAGTAGTAAACAAACATGAACATGTTTAAAGTGAGCTAGCACAAGCTTATAGATTTGTCAGGTTCACCCCCCCCCCCTTCCTCCCCGCACAACCACTCTTTTTTAATTCAAAACTGTTCAAAATGTTAAAAAAAAAACTCTTTGATACAAAATGAATAGTAAACTTGTTTAAAGTTGGTAAATAAGTTTCCTTATAACTAGGCGAAGTATCCCCTCCTCCACCCAAATATACCATTAACGCTGTACTATTATGACGTCTAACCTGGGGATTGAATTGACTATTATTTTTACTCTAGGGTAAGTGAGCTAGCATTAACTTGTACATTGGTCAGCTCCCCCTCCCTTCCTTCCTGACCCAATCGTTTTTCCCCCAAACTGTTTAAAATGCTAAAAAAAAAAGCTTCTTTGATACAAAATGAACAGTAAACTTATTTAAAGTTGGTAAATTGTCTTCCTTATAACAAGGCAAAGTACAACCCTTCTCCCACCCAAATATACCATTAACGCTATACTAATATGACGTCTCACCTGGGGATTGATTTGAGATTATTTCTCCCCTAGGTATATATTGTTTTTCAGACGAAGTGTTTCGTTTTCAACCCGAACTTTACAAAGTGTACTTCCATTCAATATCTGAATTTAAACTTATGGTTCATTTCATTCCCTCCCCCAGCACCAATCTTCTATTTTGAAGGGAGGAAATAAATGGGTCGCCCCAAGATTATAGCAAACAGCAAAATAGCACTGTTTCCCCTTGTTCTCATAATGTTTTCCCATTATTTTCACACAAAACTGAAAAGAAATCAAAGTGTCACGTTATATGTCAGTCCTCATCACTGCCTTTCCTTTCTCTTGTTGGACAAAGCTCATGAGCTAATAGGACAGAGTAACAAACACAACAAACTGAAACACTACCAGACATCAGTAGAGACTAAGTCTTTGAAATGAGGTTAGGGGGATGATAAAAAAATAAAAGTTTGGAGAGGGAAGGTAGGGTAAGGGGGGGGGAGCAATCTGTAAGGAAGTTAAACAACATGAGAGGTTATGA